>QXTE01000387.1:137172-219377 GCA_003942145.1 Platysternon megacephalum | reverse complement strand
CCATCTTGATTATCACTTCAAAAGTTTTTCTCCCCTGCTGTTAATAGCTTCTCTTAATTAATTAGCCACTTACAGTTGGTATGGCTACTTCCACCTTCTCATGTTCTCTGTATGTATAAATATCTTCTTACTGTATGTTCCATTCTATGCATCCGAAGAAGTGGACTGTAGCCCACGAAAGCTTATGCTCAAATAAATTTGTTAGTCTCTAAGGTGCCACAAGTACTCCTGTTCTTTTTGCTGTTGATTAAAGACTCAAGCTTTCAAGCTTACACAGTGCTCTTTTTCAGATCTATATTCTATCTATATCCAACTTCCGTGAAGAAAGTATTGAAATGGGTGTTATGGAAGCACTCTGAAAATGGAAATCCTTTAGAGTTCTAATGAACCACTTGAAGGATATTTATTCTTCTGAAAATTGTACAGCCCTATTTAGTAATGCACTTACCTGCAAAAACAAATAACTGGACAGCACATTGTCCAACGAAGGACTAAGATAGACTGGGTCTGTCATTCTTACACCTATTCCTCTGAAAAGCAAGAAACTCACATTAAATCTGAATCCACTAAATTATCTGCTCTGTTCTAAAGTTCTAAAATTACATTTTGCCATGGAAATATTCCTTTGTTCTCTTAATAATAACCTTTTCACAAGACATTCAGAAAATTTCTGAGTGACACAATTGATACTACTTTGGCCGGTGATGGTCTGCTTTTTGTTTTTCAGCAATATTGATATTAATGATAAAGGGGCACATTCATCTCTTAAGACATCAGGGTTATACTTATGTAACTGTGAACAGAATTTTGCATAAGTGAAAATACATAAAAATCAACTCAAATAAAATAAACCTTTTACAATTTTTATAACCCAAGCTAATGAATACTCTTTGAAATGTCATCACATTGGATTCACCAAATGAGTGATCTGAAACGTAAAGAAAATATTCCTTTGTATTTTGCACATTAAAAAATAGCCAAGAAAGAATAGTTTCCTCATGTGTAAAACTGGCATATTACTAATTTACTTACTTTGTAGCAGTGTTGTGAGGATTAATTAATATCTGATCAATGACTTAAAAATGTGAAGTGCTGTACAAATGCTAGGTTTTACTACTATTATTTATTAATATGCAAATCTGAGAACCTCTAAAAATCTGAAAGAAGAATGTGAGCAGGAGAATCATAGGAAGGGACGTTGAGAGGTCATCTAGTCCAGTCCCCTGCACTCATGGCAGGACTAAATATTATGTAGACCAGAGGTGGGTAAACTACGGCCCGTGGGCCACATCCGGCCCGCAGGACACTCCTGCCTGGGAGGCTAGTCCCCGACCCCTGGCCTGGGAGGCTCCTGGCCTGGGAGGCTAGTCCCCGACCCCTCCTCTGCTGTTCCCCCTCCCCCACAGCCTCAGCTCGCTCCGCCGCCAGCGCAATCCTCTGGGTGGCGGGGCTGCGAGCTTCTGGGGCAGCGCAGCTGCAGAGCTCGGCCTGACCCGGTGCTCTGTGCTGCGCGGTGGCGACGGTGTGGCTGGTTCCAGCCGGGCGGCGCGACTATAGCGCTGCCAGCCACCGGAGCTCCAAGCAGCATGGTAAGGGGGCAGGGAGCGGGGGGGTTGGATAGAGAGCAGGGGAGTTCGGGGGGGGGGGGTCAGGGGGCGGGGGTGTGGATAGGGGGTGGGGCAGTCAGAGGGCGGGGAACAGGGGGGTTGAATGGGGGCAGGAGTCCCGGGGGGGGGCAGTCAGGAATGAGAGGAGGGGTTGGATGGGGCGGCAGGGGGCAGTCAGGGGACAGGGAGTGGGGGGGTAGTGGATAGGGAAGGGGTCCCGGGCAGGCCGTCAGGGAACAGGGGGAGTTGGATGGGGCAGGAGTCCCGGGCAGGGGAGGGACGGGGGGGACAGGTACGGGGTGGGGGCTGGGCCACGACTCCCTCCCCTAACCGGCCCTCCATACAATTTCAGAAACCCGATGAGGCCCTCAGGCCAAAAAGTTTACCTTCCCCAATCTAGACCATCCCTGACAGGTATTTGTCTAACCTGTTCTTAAAAATCTCCAATGATGGAGATTCCATAACCTCCCTAGGCAATTCATTCCAGTGCTTAGCCACCCTTACAGTTAGGGAGTTTTTCTTAATGTCCAACCTAAACTGCTCTTGCTGCAATGAAAGCCGCTTACTTGTCCTATCCTCAGAGGTTAAGGAGAACAATTTTTCCTCCTTATAACAACCTTTTATGTACTTGAAAACTGTTATGTCCCCTCTCAGTCTTCTCTTCTCCAGACTAAACAAACCCAATATTTTCAATCTTCTCTCATAGGTCAAGTTTCTAGACCTGGAGGGAAAAAACCCAAATCACTTTCTTTGACACCAAAAACGGAGAAGCCAAGCATGCTTGAAGATAACAAATACTTTGGAAAATAGTGTTATAACAGATTTCATTAAAGATAGTCAACCTAAAATACAGCTCCTTTAAAATTGAAAACATCTGTGTTGGAAGGTGGTGGAAAAGGGTGAGGCTGCATTTCTGGCCAAACTGAAGTAAACTTAGTGGTTGCAGTAGGACAGTTTATCAAAGCTGCATCCTGCTTATTAACTTAGCAAAACTCAATGTGACACTGTCAAATGCTAGTTAAAATAAATCCATTTGTTTCCCAACAAATGTCTTCAGAATTCACTAAATCAGTATCTACAACCCATCCTGCAACTGATTATTATTATTATTATTATTAATTATTATCATTAACAAATATTTATACTATGGTAGCACCTACAAACCCTGGTGAGCATCAAGGCTCCTTTGGGCTAGCTGCTACAAAAGCATTAACATAGCATGATTTAGGACCAGGATGGTGGCTATCTTAGCCCTGCACAGATGTGCAAGTGGAAGAAAGGACACAAGGAGCTTTCCATGCCTCTTGTGCCTCTCTTGAGTGGAGGGCACAATCCCACTGGCAAACCAGAAGCATTAGCTTCCCAAAAAGCGGAGTGGGTGGGAAGGGCCATGGCAGGGCTGACCCAATGTAAGGCTGGAAGGGATCTTGAGATGTCATTTAGTAGAATTCCCTGAGCTGAGGCAGAACCAAGTACTGTATACCTAGACAATGTTTGTCTAATCCAGCGTTTCTCAAACTGGGGTCTGCGAACCCCTGGGGGTCCATGAGGGTACTCCAGGGGACGGGGTCCACGGGCCCCCGTTGATCAACTCAACTCCTCCCCCTCCCTCCCAGCGCCTCCTGCACGCCAAGAAACAGCTGTTCAGCGGCATGCAGGAGATGCTGGAAGAGAAAGGGAGGAGCAGGAACGGGGCACACTCAGGGGAGGGGGTGGAATCATGTCCAGGGACGCTGGCCCTACTGATAAACTTCTCCCCCTCCCTCCCAGTGCCTCCTTCACACCAGGGAACAGCTGTTCAGCGGGGTGCAGGAGGTGCTGGGAGGGAGGAAGAGGAGTGGGGACGGGGCGCGCTCAGGGGAGAGAGCAGAAAGAGGCGGGGAAGAGAAGGGGCAGGAGTAGAGCAGGGGCAGGAAGAGATGGGGTGGGACCTTGGGGGAAGGGTTGGAGTGGGGGTGGGGCCTGAGGCTGAGCGGGGATCTTGGGGGTCCACAAAAATTTTTAAATCAAAATGGGGGTCCTCGGGTTGCTAAAAAGTTTGAGAACCACTGGTCTAACCTGTTCTTAAAAACCAACAATGATGGTAATTCACAATCTCCCTTAGTATCCTATTCCAGTACTTACGTATATTTATAGTTAGAAACTTTTTCCTAATATCTAACCTAAATCTCCCTGGCTGCAAATTAAGCCATACTTCTTGTCCTACCTTCAATGGACACAGAGGACATATGATCACAATCCTCTTTATAGAACCCCTTAACATATCTGAAGACTTATCAGCTCCCACCTCAGTCGTCTTTTCTCAAGACTAAACACACTCAGTTTTTTTTAAACCTTTCCTCATAGGTCAGGTTTTCTAACCCTTTGATAATTTTCGTTGCTCTTTTCTGGACTCTTTCCAGTTTGTTCATACTATACACAATACTTCAATTGAGGCCTTACCAGAGCCATATAGAGAAGAACAATTAACTTCTGTTTCTTAGATATGACACTCCTGTTAATACACCCCAGAATTATATTAGCTTTCTTTGCAACTGCATCACATTGTTGGCTCATATTCAATTTGTGATCTACTATAACCCTCAGATATCCTTTTCAGCAGTACTACTACCTAACTAGTTATTCCCCATTTTGTAGTTATTCATTTGATTTTTTCCTTCTGAAGTGCAGTACTTTGCACTTCTTTACTGAATTTCCTCTTGTTGATTTTCAGACCAATTCTCCAATTTGCCCTGATCGTTTTGAATTCTAATCCTGTTCTCCAAAGTGCTATGGACCCATCCCAGCTGCAAATTTTATAATACTCTCCACTCCAACTCATTAATAAAAATACTGAATAGTATGAGTACCAGGCCAAGGACAGACCCCTGTGGGACCCCACTAGATATGTACTTTCAGTTTGAAAAACAAGCCATTGATAACTACTCTTTGAGTACAGTTTTTCCAATCAGTTGTTCACCCACTTTATAGTAATTTCATCTAGACCACATTTCTCTAGTTCGCTTATGAGAATGTCATGTAGGACAGTGTCAAAAGCCTTACTAAAATCAAGATATATCATGTCTACTATTTCTCCCATTCAGTAGGCCTCTAGCCCTCTCAAAAAAGGGAAATTAGATTGGTTGGCAAGATTTTTTCCCGACAAATCCAAATTGGTTATTATTTATAACCCTATTATCCTCTAGGTGCTTACAAATTGATTAATATTGTGTTCTAGTATCTTTCCAAATATCAAAGTTACTCTGACTAGTCTATAATGCCCCAAGTCATCTTTGTTCCTCTTCTGAAAGCAGGCAAACAGTACCTTTCTCTGTCCTCTGAAACATTACCCCTCCTCCAACTGTTCTCAAAGATGATCACTAATTGTCCTCAGATTACTTCAGCTAGTACTGGGTGAATTTCATCAAGACTAACTTATCTAAATATTCTTTAACCTATTCTTTCTTTATTCTAGAGTGTGTTCCGTTTCCCTGGTTGTTAATATTGTGTTAAGCATCTGGTCACAATTAACTATTTTAGAGAAAACAAGCAAAATAGACACTAAACACCTCAACCTTCTTAATGTTGTCCATTACTAGCTCTCCTTCTCTGCTAAATAGAGGACCTACTCTTTCCTTCATCTTTCTCTTGATGCTAATATATTTATAGAACCTCTTTTTATTGCCTTTTATGTCCCTTGTTAGGTGTAACTCATTTTGTGCCTTAGCCTTTATGATTTTTGTCCCCGCATGCTTGTGCTATTATTTCACATTCCCCCTTAGCAATTTGTCCATTTCCACTTTTTGTAGGATTCCTTTTTGATTTTCAAGTCATTAAAGAGCTGATGCAGCCATATGAACCTCTTCTATATTTCCTTTTCATTGGGACAGTTTGCTGTTGTGCCTTTAGGACTGTTTTGCCTTAGATTTGCTTTGCATGGGACCTTATCTACTAGTTCTCTGAGTTTGCTAAAGTCTGCTTTTTTTAAATTAATTGTCCTTATTCTGCGGCTCTCACTCACTTCCTTTCCTTAGAATCAGGAAGCCCATCACATCATGATCACTTTCACCTAAGTTGCCTTCCACCTTCACAACTAATACTCCATTTGTCAAAATCAAGTCTAAAATGACAGTGCTCCTGCTTACTTACCCACCATCTAAAACAAGTTGTCCCCAACACATTCCAAGAACTTACTGGACATTGTGTTTTGCCATATTACTTTTCCAAAGGATATCTGGGTAGTAAAAGTCCTCATTAATACCAGATCTTGTTTTTTGGATCTTTCTGTTGTTTGTTCTAGAAATACCTCATCCACCTCCTCCCCCTGATTTGTTGGACTGTTTTCCCCCTCTTTTATCTTCACTTAGAAACTTTCCACTGGCCTGCCTCTAACCTCCTTTTGGACCTCAGAACAAGTGGGTATATTCTTGATGGGTACAATGCAATGCGTCCTCCCTTTTCCCCCCAGCCTGTCTTTCCTGAACAAGCTATACCCTTTTTTCCCCAATATTCCAGTCATGAGATTTATCCCACCAAGTCTCTTTTGCTTGTGTGTTAAGACTTCCAGTTCTTCCTGTTTATTCCCCATAGTTCTTGCATTTGTGTATAGTCATCTAAGATGTGCAGACTCCCCCACTGTTTTCCCTCTTGTTACTTCTATGACCCTATTGTAATTTGCCATTCCCCCCATCCCTCCTAACTTTCAGCCCTCTGTTAAGGTCACATTCTTTTATACCTAACCTGAAGCCTTTTGTCACCTGCCCCCTTGGAATCTAGATTACAGCCCTCTTTACTAGGGTGGTGAGTCAGTGTCCCAAGATGCTCTCTCTCTTCTTCATCAGGTGGAGGAAGTGCATGCTGCACCCTTTCAAGGGGTCATAGAGCAGCTGTTGTAATGTGCACTCCTGTGAATCCCAGAAGGAATTTTTACAGTTAGCCAGAATTCTTCCCAAAGCTCCCACTGCCTTAATGTCACTTCTCACATGCCTCCAATGTAGCATCTCATTCAAAGCCACAATCTGCCTTTATGTGTATTACAGAATATTTCTAAATTCCTACCTTTTTTTCCCTCAAAAAAAGAAATAAATGCAGTTTCTTAATCCTCATTGCAGTTACTATGGACTTACTTGAGTGAGCCACTTGAACTGAAGATTTCACTGCGACTCAATTCAGAAATCCCATTTCCAATAAAAACTTTGATTCCCAGAAATTCTTTGGCTCCTCTTTTACACTTCCCTTCAATATCAGAGTATACAGAGACCACATCTCCAGCTTTCATAACTAGGGAAAGAAAGAGATTTTTTTTTAATGCATTATTTGGCAAGAGAACAGTGCCCAACTCATCTGGGACTTCTGATGGGCCATGTACTTCAACACCTTGCATCACAGCAATATTGATTTCAGGTCAAGACGAGCTTTGAGTATCTCCAGTGTTGGCTGGTCCACAAAGTCACCTGGCAGTTTTCCCATTGCCTAATTATTTTCTGCACACAAAATATAACAGAGAAGCCAGCTCTGTGTAAAGGATTTAGTTGAGCAAGGTACTTAAGCATGTGTCTAATCATAAGAACACAAGTAGTCCCACTGTCTTCAAGTATCTTGCTGCACTGCTGCCTAGAAGAGCTTGAAGAACATTTTGGTTTCTGGTACAGGAGATTCTGTTAAGCCTGCTTGGACTAAAGCAGTAAGAAAGCATGTGGACTTGATGAGCTCTGCCTCTACTTGTAAAAGCTTCATTCTGAGAGCAACTATTATTCAAACCACGCTTAGAGATTTTTCCACAGATGCTTTTCTAGGATCTCTTTATTGAAGGGCCTGGCTGGTTGTACTAGAGGAAAACTACAGAGGCAAAACTAAGCTTTTGAACTGGGAATGAATGTGGCAGTTTAAAGCTCCTCAAAAGGGTTAGGGTTTGTGTTTCAGAGATCTCTTTCCTATGACCAAGGGGCTAGATTAAATGTGCCCGAGGGAAAGGATCATTTTATTATGGAGACATGCTTTTAGAACTTTTCAAAACTGTATTATATTTGTGATCAATTCTTGTAGCCAGAAATAGCTTCTACACTAGATAATTTTCTTCTCGGGATATCTACAATACCCAAAACACTGACACTCCATGTTGCTATCATCTACCTAGTATTTGTAAAATTTGCAGATATTTAACTTTACCTCCCATCAAATTATTTGTCCGTCCTCACTTGTAAAGCCAAAAGATTTTTTCCCTTGTTGTCTCTCTCTTTAGAATACAGCAGCAGTATGTCGAATTTTTAGTTATACACCTCTACCTCGATATAACGCAACCCGATATAACATGAATTCGGATATAACGCGATAAAGCAGTGCTCCGGGGGGGCGGGGCTGCACACTCTGGTGGATCAAAGCAAGTTCAATATAACGCGGTTTCACCTATAACACGGTAAGATTTTTTGGCTCCCGAGGACAGCGTTATATCGAGGTAGAGGTGTAACTTGCAAATAATTGTGTTTTCTCTCCATTCAGGCAACTATATTGGCTAACCTAAAGCTTAAAATTGAGATTTGTCAAACTAAGCTTAAAGACCTTCGATCACTGATTCCTTCTTATCTGTATAACTTGATCAACGATTAAGAGGCCCACTTATGCACTACCATTCATGTCTTGTTATACCATCTGTGCTGAGTGCAATTTCTAGATACAGGGCTTTATTGTACCTGACTTCAGGCTGACAGCATACTCTCCCACTTCATTTTCCTATCTGCAATTCCTCTAAAATATTTTTAAAGTCCTATTGAAGTATGTTTCCCTTTTATTTGATGCTGTGTGCTAATGTACGGCAATGATGATAAATCACTTGCTCACCCAGTAAGTATTTTGCATATTTATGAGTAGAACTGTACAAAATGAAAGCTGTTTCAACAATTGTTGAAGCAACTTGCTTGTTTTCTCATAAATGCCTAGATTCAGGAAAGCATACATATTAAGTCAGGGGTCTCAAACTGGGGGTCGGGACCCCTCAGGGGGTCACGAGGTTATTATACGGGAGGTCGTGAGCTGTCAACCTGCACCCCAAACCCCGCTTTGCCTCCAGCATTTATAATGGTGTTAAATATATAAAAAAGTGTTTTTAATTTATAAGGGGGGTCACACTCAGAGGCTTGCTATGTGAAAGGGGTCGCCAGTAAAAAAGTTTGAGAGCCACTGTATTAAGTCAATGGAACTTAAGCACATGCTTAAAGTTAAGCATGAGTTGAAGTACTTTTCTGAATAGGACTAAATTTAAGCACATGCATAAGTGCCCTTTTTATTCAGGGCCAAAATTTGCTTTCATCTAGATCAGCGGTTCTCAAACTTTAGCAACCCAAGGACCCCCATTTTGATTTAAAAAATTTTGCGGACCCCAAAGGCCCCCCCCTCAGGCCCCTCCCCACTCCACCCCTTCCCCCAAGGCCCCACCCTACCCCTCCTCTTCCCCGCCTCTTTCCACCCCCTCCCCCAAACATGCCCCATCCCCGCTCCTCCCCCTCCCTCCCAGTGCCTCCTGCACACCACTGAACAGCTGTTCCCCAAGATGCAGGAGGCGCTGGGAGAATGGGGGAGGAATTGAGGGAGGGAGGGGGAGGAGTTGATCAGCGGGGCCCCCGCACCCCCTGGAGTACCCTCACAGACACCAGTTTGTGAAACGCTGATCTAGATGGAAAAAAAAAAGAGCTGTGGTTAACACAGCCATAGTCACTACCATGATAATAACCAAGTGAATCATCCACAATTATATTATAAAAGTTAGTTTGACCTTTAACAAATAAATAGCACAAATTGTTTCAATATGAAGCTGAAAACTAAGCACTGTTCAAGAGCATATGTAGAAGATTATCTTCTAGCTCACTGGCACTAGAAGAGAGAGACACAAGGGTTCGCATGATAACTTCAGAACCTCCATAAATTAGATATGAGGAAGATTTTTCTCACCAAGAAATAATAGAAATCAATACTAGATCTCACAATTCAGGGAAACTGCACCTGTATTCCCCCCAGCGATCCAGCAAGGGCATCCACTCTCAGGCTTCCAACACCCGAGCTGTTGCCACTCTGGTGTGGAGACCCACATCTCACTCCTTTCTGACCAGGATGTGTCCAGGCTGAACAGTTCCCTGCCTTCGCTGTGTTAATCCCAGCAAAGACAATCTGCCTAAATCTGCTTGATTTTTCTGATAATGGAGTGATTGGTATAGAGATATAAGTTACCACCTTGTTCTTTCTAAGGAAGCCTACTTTATTCTTAAGGTAAAAAGCATTACAGAGAAAACATATTAAAAACACAGATACTAATAAGCTTACTAGATTTCATGCAACTCTAACATGGGCTCTGTCAAGAGCAGTCTTTCATCACCCCCACCGTAAGGGTTTCCTTGTGGTTACAAGTTCATCACAGATTCAGTTCAGAACAAGCATACTCATGAGAAATTTAGTCCACCCTTTTGATCTGGAGATTCCAGAAGCAGGTAATTACTATACAATAGGTCTCTCTCCCCACGTCTTATTTTCAATATGTTGGCTTCAGAGGGGAAAACCTGCTTTCCCCTCACTTCAAGGAACTTCCTAGAATATCCACATCAAACATATTGTTCCAAAAAGACCTTTGAACTTTCTCATACCTCCCAGAGATTGTATTAATTTTGTTTTCCTGCTAAAGGAGTTCCATACAATCTCACAATATTACATAAACATTTGCATTTCTAATATAATCTACCCCAAAGGTATTAAGCCTAATTCAATAAGATTTAATTTAATTCAGGATATTGTCAAGCTGTCACACTAGACCGGGGGTAGGCAACCTACGGCACTTTTCAGTGGCACTCACACTGCCCGGGTCCTGGCCACCGGTCCGGGGGACTCTGCATTTTAATTTAATTTTAAATGAAGCTTCTTAAACATTTTAAAAACCTTATTTACTTTACATACAACAATAGTTTAGTTATATATTATAGACTCATAGAAAGAGACCTTCTAAAAACGTTAAAATGTATTACTGGCACGCGAAACATTAAATTAGAGTGAATAAATGAAGACTCGGCACACCACTTCTGAAAGGTTGCCGACCCCTGCACTAGACTATTATAACATCAAACATGCCAATTTCAATGTCAAGGGAATGCAAAATAAACAAAAAACAAAAGCTTCAGTTCTCCTTTACATCTATTTTCTTATGTTCATAAGATATCATGAAGTCAATGTGTCTTTGTTTGCCATTGCTTCAAAAGATAACAGCTCCTACATTAGTGGCTATTAACCACACAGAGGCATCAATCATGTGCCCCACATTTCCCCTTGGTTAGATTGGGAAGTTACAAACTTGGATGTGCTTTTCTTAGGGTACGTCTACACTACGGGATTATTCCGAATTTACGGAATTCGATTTTATGAAACCGATTTTTTAAATTCGATGGTACGCGGCCACAGTAAGCGGATTAATTCGGCGGTGCGCGTCCATGCAGAAAGACTAGCGTCGAATTCCAGAGCGTTGCACTGTGGGAAGCTATCCCAGAGTTCCCGCAGTCCCCCCCGCCCATTGGAATTCTGGGTCGATATCCCAATGCCTGATGGGACAAAAAACATTGTCGCGGGCGGTTCTGGGAACATCCTCCCCCTCCCTACGTGAAAACAACGGAAGACAACCATTTCGCGCCTTTTTTCCTTGTTGAACTGAGCGGACGCCGTACCTCGGCAAGGATGGATCCCGCTCAGCTCAAGTTTGCAGTCATGAACATTGTAAACACCACGCGCATTATAGTGCAGTTTATGCTCAACCAGGACCAGAAAAGCCAGGCGAGGAGGAGGCGGCTACGGCAGCGCGGCGACGAGAGTGATGCGGACATGGACATGGACACAGAATTGTCTCGCGCCACGGGCCCCGGCGCTTTGGAGATCATGTTGGCAATGGGGCAGCTTCTTGCTGTGGAACGCCGATTCTGGGCCCGGGAAACAAGCACTGACTGGTGGGACCGCATAGTGCTGCAGGTGTGGGACGATTCCCAGTGGCTGCGAAACTTTCGCATGCGTAAGGGCACTTTCATGGAACTTTGTGACTTGCTTTCCCCTGCCCTGACGCGCCAGAACACCAAGATGAGAGCAGCCCTCACAGTTGAGAAGCGAGTGGCGATAGCCCTGTGGAAGCTTGCAACACCGGACAGCTACCGGTCAGTCGGTAATCAGTTCGGAGTGGGAAAATCTACCGTGGGGGCTGCTGTCATGCAAGTAGCCAAAGCAATCGTTGAGCTGCTGCTAAAAAAGGTAGTGACGCTGGGAGATGTGCAGCTCATTGTGGATGGCTTTGCTGCAATGGGATTCCCTAACTGTGGTGGGGCGATAGATGGAACCCATATCCCGATCTTGGCACCGGAGCACCAGGGCAGCCAGTACATAAACCGCAAGGGGTACTTTTCTATGGTGCTGCAAGCAATGGTGGATCACAAGGGACGTTTCACCAACATCAACGTGGGATGGCCGGGAAGGGTTCATGACGCCCGCGTCTTCAGGAACACTAGTCTGTTTAAACGGCTGCAACAAGGGATTTACTTTCCAGACCGGAAAATTACCATTGGGGATGTTGAGATGCCCATCGTTATCCTTGGGGACCCAGCCTACCCCTTAATGCCGTGGCTCATGAAGCCATACACAGGCAGCCTGGACAGTACTCAGGAGCGGTTCAACTACAGGCTGAGCAAGTGCAGGATGGTGGTAGAGTGTGCCTTTGGACGTTTAAAAGGTCGCTGGCGCTCGTTACTGACTCGCTCGGACCTCAGCCAAACCAACATCCCCATTGCTATTGCAGCTTGCTGTGTGCTCCACAATCTCTGTGAGAGCAAGGGGGAGACCTTTATGGCGGGGTGGGAGGCTGAGGCAAACCGCCTGGCCGCTGATTACGCGCAGCCAGACACCAGGGCGATTAGAAGAGCACACCAGGAAGCGGTGCGCATCAGAGAAGCTCTGAAAACAAGTTTCAGTGCTGGCCAGGCTCCTGTGTGAAAGTTCTGTTTGTTTGTCCCTGTTGAAAACCCGCCCACTTGATTCACTCATTCCCTGTAAGCAACCCACCCTTCCCCCTTCCCCCTTCGATCCCAGTTTTATTTAAAAAAAAATAAAGTCAGTGTCGTTTTCAAATTACAAATCAAGAACTTTTTATTAACGGGGGGTAATGAACATAGGGAGAGAAATAACCAGGTAGTCCGGGTGGGGTTTGGGAGGAGGGTAGGAGTGAAGGAACAGGGCAGGAACAACATTCAAAATAATGAGAGCCTTTTGCTCGGGCTCTCTAATGGGGTGGACTGGCAGGTTGCACGGAGCTTCCCCCCCCGCGTTCTTACACGTCGGGGTGAGGAGGCTACGGGACTTGGGGAGGGGGGAGGGCGGTTATAGAGGGGCTGCAGCGGCACCCGGTAATCCGGCAGCTGCCGTTCCTGGAGCTCCACCAGACGCCGGAGCATGTCTGTCTGATCACGCAGCAGCCCCAGCGTTGCATCCCGCCACTTCTCCTCTCGGGCGTCCCTCCTCTCCTCGCGTTCGTCCCTTCTCTCCTCACGTTCATCCCTTTTCTCCTCCCGTTGGTCCCTCATGTCCTCCCGCTGGTCCCTCTTCTCCTCACGGTCACTGGCCTCTTGACGGAATTTCAATACAGTCTCCTTCCAATCGTTAAAATTAGCTCTCTCATCCCGGGTCGACTGCATTATTTCCGAGAACATATCGTCTCGGGTGCGCCTCTTTCGCCTCCTTATCTGGGAGAGCCTTCGTGCTGGGGGCGGGAGGATGGAAGAATTTGCAGCTGCAGTAGGAGGGAAAAAAAGGAGAGAAGTATGTAAAAAGATACATTTTATAGAACAATGCTTATACTCTTTCACGGTGAACACTTTTCACATTACATAGCAATGTACAAGGTCGCTTTTTGCATCTTATATTGAGTGCCCGCGGCTTTGGTGTTAGAGATCACAGCAGACGCAGGGCCGGGCAACAGATTTCGGCTTGTATGCAGCCATGGTAAGCCATTGTCCTGCTGCTTCTGCATTAAATCAGCGCCCTCCTTTCCCATAGCAAGCAAAGCCCTTTACGTGCTGCGGTTTCCCTGTTACCGTGCAGCATCAGATAACATAACAACCACCCCCCACCCACCCATTCAATTCTGTGGGATGACCCCCTCCCCCCACCACGTGGCTGGTACCATGGAAGATCCATGCAGATCGCAAACTAGCCCCCCCATCCACTTCTGTGGGATGATCGCGTTACCCCTCCCCCCACCACGTGGCTGGTATCAGGGAAGACCCCTGCTAGCCAAACGCGAAAAACTCAGCGACATTATCCACCCCCTCCCCCCCGCCCGCTTGGCTAACTGCAGGGAAAGATTTCTTTTCAGCTACAGGCAAACAGCCCAGTAGGAACGGGGCCACCTCTGTCCCCCTAATTACATTCCCATATCTCAAACAGGTTACCCTGAACGATATCACTCTCCTGAGGATAACACAGCAAGATAAAGAGCGGATGTTGCTTGAATGCCAGCAAACACCGGGACCATACGCTGCCAAGCTTTGTCAAGCAATGATACCGGATTACTTGCTGCTAGCATGGCGCGGTCAAGTGTCCTACCATGGAGGACGGAATAAGGCTGCCCTGCCCAGAAACCTTCTGGAAAAGCTTTTGGAGTACCTCCAGGAGAGTTTCATGGAGATGTCCCTGGAGGATTTCAACTCCATCCCCAGACACGTTAACAGACTTTTCCAGTAGCTGTACTGGCCGCGAATGCATCCCAAGTCCCCAGGGCAAATTAATCATTAAACAAATACTTGTTTTAAACCATGTTTGATATATTTGAAAAGGTACACTCACCAGAGGTCCCTTCCAGGGGGTCTGCGATGCCGCCTTGGGAGGGTTCGGAGGGCACTTCGGTCAGGGTCAGAAACAGCTCCTGGCTGTCGGGGAGAATGGAGTGCTGTGTGCTCTCCACAAGTTCGTCCTCCTCCTCCTCCTCCTCTTCCCCGTCCGCAGATTCGTCATGCAACGATGACATTAACCCCTCCTCGGAGTCCACGCTCAGGGGTGGGGTAGTGGTGGCGGCCCCTCCGAGAATTGCATGCAGCTCATCGTAAAAGCGGCATGTCTGCGGCTCTGCCCCGGACCGTCCGTTGGCCTCCTTCGTCTTCTGATAGGCCTGTCGGAGCTCCTTCACCTTTATACGGCACTGAATGGAGTCCCGATTGTGGCCTCTCTCCATCATCCCCTTGGAGATCTTGTCAAAGATCTTTGCATTCCGTCTCTTGGAACGCAGTTCTGCGAGCACTGAATCCTCTCCCCATATGGCGATCAGATCCAGTATCTCGCGTGTGGTCCATGCTGGTGCTCGTTTGCGGTTGTCGGCCTGCATCGCTACCTGTGCTGCTCAGCTCTGTGTGGTCACCTGTGCTCACCAGGCTGGGCAGACAGGAAATGAAATTCAAAAGTTCGCGGGGCTTTTCCTGTCCAACTGCCCAGAGCATCCGAGTTTCGATTGCTGTCCAGAGCGGTCACAATGGTGCACTGTGGGATACCTCCCGGAGGCCAATACCTTCGAATTCCGTCCACACTAACCCTAATTCGAAACGGCAATGTCGAATTCAGCGCTACTCCCCTCGTCGGAGAGGAGTACAGAAACCGATTTTAAGAGCCCTTTAAGTCGAAATAAATGGCCTCGTTGTGTGGACGGGTACAAGGTTAATTCGGTATAAAGCTGCTAAATTCGAACTAACATCGTAGTGTAGACCAGGCCTTAGACAGTACTGAGGGTAAATATTGTCTTTAATAGCAACTACTGTAGCTTATTAGAAAATCTACAAAATTAATCTCTCCGGTATACACCAAAATGACTTAACTTTTCAGTTTTGTCAGGTTATGTCTCACTTGAAAACATCTGATCTTTGTAAAAAACCCTTTTTCAAGTCAAAAGAAGAAGAATGTAAAAATATCAATGACAGACAATCCTGCTATTAAGAAACTGAAGTCTCTAAAAAGGAGAGAGAACTCAAAGCATCACAGAAGAGGAGAGGTAGACTCACCATTTTGGTATATGTATTGTGCAAGAAAAATCATGCAAGTTTTACAAACAAAACCAAAGTAAAACAGATACTAGATGTCAACTGGAAAGGATGGTCATTTCCCCGTCTCTAAATCCTATTGGAATATATTAGCTAACTCTTACATTTTGAAGCAGATATGATTCCTGGAACAAAGACATGCGCTCCTCGTAGCACTGAATTCCCACACTGGGCTCCAACAATGACTTCAGATGATTGCTTTTGTAGCTCCTTCCTGAGAATACAAAGTGTAATTTCATTACAAAAACCTGCTGACATCAGTCTATTTCAGAAAAAAAAGTCAGTTCACACATGCTGTTTGAGAAAGGGTGGTGGAGAAATATGCACCTACTGTATATCAAACTTACAAGATGTAGTTCAGTCCTGATAAAAGTAAAGAATAAAACCAAGTGACAGTCCTTGGAAAAATGCAGATTCAGCCCCAAAACAGCTACTGCAAAAAATCTGATACCAATATACAAAATCAAGTTGTTAACAGATGTGAAAATCATTCTTCTCCACTTTCTCTGCCAGTAACAACTTAGTGTTCAAGCAGGATGCTCAAAAAGTGACCTTTTAAATTTAATAACTGCCATAAATCTTTATTACAACACACATTTTAACAGGATGCAGGGAATTTTGCTAATAGCAACTGTGTGTAGATTGGTAATAAGGAAGGTAATGACTCAGACTTGTCAAGGACAAGTACAAATAGTGGATTATTTAGAGATTGGTACTTCAAAGAAGGATTTAAGGTCCGTGCATGACAACATATAATGAAGTACTATGCAACACTGTAAAAGAGAAACAGCAAATACCATAATGTACAGTTTGTACACATTAGTATTGTTTATGACCCCTATAGTTTACAAGCCCACTTGACATAGTCTCGGTAAACTCAAAATTGACAATTGTGTGTAATTTTGAAGCCTCATTATAAGAAAAATCATTTAGATTATCCTTCTAACTATAAAGTCAAATTAAGCAATAGAAAAATTCAAAGAGGGCAAACAATGAGGGAACACTAAAGTTGTCTAAATGAAAACTAGAAAAAAAAACAGCTTAAGTGTGAATAGTGTAGGACATCAGTGTAGGGGGATAAATGTGACCCTGGAAATCCTGTTCAACATTATCATTTATGCCACCTTCCCTAAATACACTCATGTGAGTCTTGTACATACAAGTTTTCTAATGGAGGAATACTGTGCACTACTGCAAGACCCTATACTTTGGAGCTGTGCCAAACAGTCCCTAGTTCTTCAGCAGAGATAATCTACCTCCTCCTAACATACTCTGCCACAGGGCAATTGCTGTAGGGAAAACTAATATGAAGTCCATTATCATAAATGGAGAAAGAAAAGATTATGGTCTTTTAAAATATAACAAAATTCTGAGGGAGTTTGAAAGATCAAAAATTGATGTTACCTAGGACAAGACTGCATATTTTGGCTTAATAAACACTTGCAACTTTTTAATGGTGTCTAAGTTATCAAAAATGGTTAATGTATCGTGAAACTCAGTAACACAAATTAGTTGTTAAAGTCTTAAAATTACAAACCTGGGTCCAATGACAGGAATAAGTAAGATGTCCTGGAGTTCTGGGTGCTGAAGAACTGGCACACTAAGACCTTTAAACTGCTGTTGAATTTTTAAAAAAATAAAAGAACATTAACAACAATGCTTTAAAAAGTACTTTATTGTTCTTGGAATTGATTATTTTTCAGTTCACACTTTATACCTGTGAATGGTAGAACAGTCTCTTTAAGTGATGAGAAGCTGAGAAATCCTACATTAGGAAATGCTGTATATTACAAATACTCAAGCTAAAACACAGAGATAAATGAGTA
This sequence comes from Platysternon megacephalum, assembly GCA_003942145.1. Lineage (NCBI taxonomy): Eukaryota > Metazoa > Chordata > Testudines > Platysternidae > Platysternon > Platysternon megacephalum. The sequence goes on along the minus strand of QXTE01000387.1, from coordinate 201,875 downwards.
CATTCAGAAATGCCAAGACCACAATAGGAGTCATTGACAGGATTCATTACAGAGCACAGGAGTGAGTCCTGAACATTCATATGCTCCTGGAGCCTATTTTTTCTGGAACAAGAAGTCTGGGCCATGCTACAAACAGCCAGACACCTATCACTAATAACAGCCAAAGAAAGGCTCAAATTAGATGAAGATTTGCTCAATGTATTCATGTGGAGATCTTTCCTATTTGACATCTCAGATGATGCTCATTTTGATGGCTCACTTCAACTGAGAGGAATGTGAGAAGCTGTGGTTGAGTGTTAGGGACCTGATTTCATATTAATTTGAAAAGGCTCTAAACTGAGTTGCCATTTTAAAACTGTTCCTAGACTTTCATAAGCGGTGTCTTTCCACACATCCCAAATAACTGGAAATCAGTGCGCATCTTATAAAGAGGTATTTTCTCCTTCTAAACAAATCTGTATGCTTTGTGGTGTTATTAAAACAGGCATTAATGTTATAGTTTCTTTTTGGAGTATACTTTGAATGAAAACTGAGTTTATTATCATGGAGAAGCTAGCTGTATCTCTGTTTTTAGCAAAGCATTTTCCCTTACAAAGCAAAAAATTTGACTAAAATACCAGTTCCAGATTCCTAGAACAAGTTGTATGATAAAACAAGCATAACTCATTATCCTCCTAGGAAATAGTTAGAGCAGGGTCAACTGCTTTCGCATAACAGAAACGTCTTGGCTCCTGTCATGCAGTTGCTGTCTGTAAACCTACCAACATTAATATTTTATTTATAGAAGAACCGAATCTTCTCAGAAAGACTGAAGAGATATGGTAGGATTTCTAAACAATTTATTTTCGGACCTTCTGGCTTACAATTAATTATCTCTGTCAGATAAAGACAGTCATAAAATAAATAGAACAAAAAAAATCCACAAATGTACTAAACATCAAAGCATTTTCTAACAAGTTACTCCAGCAGGGGGGAATCGCTCAAGTTATTTGGATACTTGGTTTGTTTCAATTTCACACACTTCTTAAATAAGACATTGCAACATCAGTTCATTTTTCTGTCACCTTTTATTAAAAGCAAGCTCTATACTTGTTGCATATATCTTCTCAGACTACTAGTTTCTATTTCTGTTGTCTTGTCTAGATTTCAGTGCCTTCCTTTTACGTTTGTAAAGCATTTAGCACAAAGGGGCCCAAATCCTAATTAGGGTCTACAGGTGCTACTATAATACAAATAATCCATGAGTATTATAATGTCCTTATTTATAGATTTTAAACTTCTGAAGGAATGTGCACGTTTTGAAAATGCAAAGGGAGAAATTATGTTTCTCTGAATCAATTGCTGGTATTTTTTATTAATACCTACAATTAAACTCAAGTTCTTTAGAACTTGCTGGGGGGGGGGGGAGGGGAGTGTCTTTTCTCCTGTTGATGAAAGCACCTTTGGTCTAGGGCACTATGGGTATTTTTAACTTCCTTTGATGTATCAGATATTGACTAGTATTGGACAACTCACAGACTCTACCTATGTTTCCATTTGACTCTGAAAGTGCTAATAGGATTTTCATCCTAGCACCAAACTGAAAGTACACATACCCATCAAGTTTAGGAATTGTTTCCATTATTTGAAAAAAGGCTGTTGCAATCAGCTACAAAACCAGAAATCTTGTAGCTATCTTTAGTGATAACCAGGATACAAAACTGCACAAACCTTGTGGATCTCTTCAAACAGCAGATTTTTCACTTGTTTCACTGAAGCCAAGTGAGTGTTAACTCTAACAGTTGTGAAAGCTGGAGGATGAGATAGACAATTTAACAGAGATTCATATTTCCTCTCTGCTTCCAGAGTGCCTAAAGCACTTATGAGCTAAAAGAAAAAAATATATATATTAATAATAAACAGCTTCATGCAGTAGTGCTGCTTGTAGTCAAAAAGTTTAAATAAACTATTACTTTGTGTATGTCATGTAATAGACCCTCAGATGCATGTGCAGCTCCCACTGACTTCAGTGAGAATCACGTACGCACACTTGAGGGCAGAGTCTGGCTGCTGAAAAGACCAGTCTATTTATTGAGCAAGAGTATTCTAAACAATCTGATATTGGAACAGGCATTAGAATTCATCTTCATTGATTTGATATTGCTCTATTACGTGGTATGCCTAGCTTGCTGTACAAAGCAACAGGTATACAGAGACAAAAAAGCAGACTGCAACTCAAAGTTGTGTGATGGATGAAGAAGGCTTGAAAAATTTTGTTTCTATTTTTTTTTTACAGTAGAAATTCAGGTAGTTTGTTTACTCTGTGGGAGGTGGTGGGTTTTTTTTCTTTTTGATGGGGGGATGGTGGTAGTGATGATTGTTCTTGGAAGACTTTAAAGAAGACTAGAATTAGTAGATTGTGATACCCCAATAATAGTTCTTAGAACTTGTTAATTAACTAAACATTTATTAACAGTATATTCAGTTTATTAAAAATCCCAAAAAGTTTAAAAACAAAATTTCATATTATACCTATATTAATACTTTTAGAAATCACACATTAGACTAGTCCTTATAACTTCTAGATGGAATTAACAATCCTAGGCCCCAATCCTTCAATGAGTAGGGTACAGTCAGACTCCTGAATCCACACAGGACCATTGAAGTCAATGATGCTCTGCATGGAGGTCATTACAGGATCAGCGCCCTTTGCTGAAAAGATCTCTCTAACTCTAAATACTAAAGATACACTTTTATTGTGCGAGGCATTTATTAGTAACTTCATACAAAAAATAAAGTTAAAAGATTGTAAATGGCTGCATAGTTCAGCATTCAACCAGTGAAAGGCAAATTTGTTTACACAGGCTGACTGGTTGAGTTACCTTTATCACATACCTCCTTATTTCTAAACACGTTCCCAAGGTATTCTTCAACTTCTGGTTTCAGTAATATTTTTGAAAAAAAAGACATTTTCCTTTATACTGCAATAGCCTTCCTGGTAAACAACAGCAATAAACGCATTAATGTTTTCTTTATTAAAGATATTTAATTTGCATAATTCATAATTAAATAGCCAAACAAAAATGGCTGCAAAAAATTCAGGTTGTTGTGTATGATAGTTATTCAACAGTACCACAAGAAAATATATGGGACATTCTGAGGCACATAATTAGGTGTGTCATGTGGCATGATATTATCTCCTCCAGGTTTCTCACCAATGTGAATATTTCATCAAAACAGTAAGAAATTTTTCAAAACACTGATTTTTTTTTTTTTTTTTTTAAGTATTAAAGCTCACAGTAAAGTGAATGGACTTACATAACTTACTAAAACCCAATGCAACTTTTTACAAGATGTATCCCTAAGTTATGAGTTACGGTGGTGTTTGTACTGGCCAGATGGTGCAGTTGTACTTTTATTCAGAATTGCAAACATAGCTCAGGACACACCTACAGTGCAACTGTTAATTGTATTTTAACATGTGCTAATTAACTATTAGAAATTGAATTTTACAGAAAGACTTAATTCTAACAATCTGATTATTCCATTAATAAATTGCTTGCCACCATAAAGGGACCAGTGATAATAAAAAAAAACCACTTCACATTCATGTAAATTGTTTGATCACAACTACAAAGATAAAGATACATCCTTTAATTTTTGGGGAGGACTGGAGAGGGTTACACAGTGAATGGTTTTAAGATACCATTGTGTGATCTTTCGTTCTTTCTGAACAAAGCATTTAATGTCTTCTCAATGCAAATAAATGCACATAATGATACATAACTATGTATCTGGTATAGTGTAGTAGATGGTAAATAACTATTATATTTGATATTTTTCAAATGTTCTTTCCAAAGGTGTTTGCCAAATGTTAACTAGAAGATCTACCTTCCATTCTCCTGTGCAGTACATTTGCCCTAAATTATGCATCAGGGACCCTCCACAACATTCTCCCCTCCCTACCCAAAGTCCAATCCAATCATCCTAGTATGTGCTTAATATATTTATTTATATTAACTTTCCTCAAATTTAAAAATTCCAGTGTACTACATATCATTTATAACAATGAGTAACTGCACTGCAGATGTCAGGGGAAAGCTAGAGGTTTGGGCAGCTAAGAAAGGAATGCTTGGGACTTTTGGCACTTAGGAAAGCATCTGAGATGTCTTGAGTTTTTGTTCGTGTCAAGGAAGCAGTCGAGGTTTTTGGTATAAGAAAGGTGATATCACTTTTGGGCATGGGCAGAGACTAGATTTGGTGGGAGTGTAAGGGGGGGTTGAATTGCTCATTCCCAACTTCAGCAACCCTTGAAACGAATGAGCTGCCCCACTGCACTCTGTCCCTGTATCTAGCACTATGTCCCAGGACCAATAAGCACACTGCCTTGATGTTTCTACTAAATTTAACCACCACTGAAAGTTAATGTTTCCATTTAAAGTGTCATCAAATGTTAGCATTAATATCTTAGGAATTGTCACATTGTCTCATCTCCAAGCTAGTGTTTCAGAATGTTTACAAGTCAGTAAAGATAGGGGACTTTTTTTTTTAAAAAAAAGTCTATTCATCATGCTTCAAAACTGAAACATGATTAATAGACTTCTTTTAAAAAAACATCTTTTTAAAAAACAGATTCTCAAAACACAATTAAACACCAATTTAAATCAAATCTGCATACTGTAACACTATTAAGTGGAGACCTGAGTTCTACACTTAATAGTGTTACAGCATGAACATGGTACGTAAAGATGCTGATATGAATATTTTCATGGTATAAGTGACCTAAAACTTCCAGACACGTCTCCCCAGAAAAGTGGCAATAAGTCTGATCTGGTTTAGCATTAGGTACAGTATTTCATTATGATATTCCATTGGCAAAATGGTTTGCTTTCACCCCCTATATGTATGGTATGGATCGCATAAACTCCCTCCAAAAACAGGCCAAAAAGGTAACCAAGGGTTCACTTAATTAATATAAAAATGTGCAGCTATAGTGAAACTGCTCAGCTATGTGACAAGATTGAAGTGTTTGTATTGCCGTCTAACTAGTTACATAGATATTTTCAGGCACCTGAAGATGCAGATAGGCAACAAGTGGAATTTTCAGAAGTGCCTTGGTGCGCAACTCCCATTTAAATCAAAAGGGGGGAAGTCTCGGTGTTTATCTGCCTCTTTAAGTGCCTAAATACCTCTGAAAAGCCTAGTGAAGAGGGAAGTGTCCGGGACAGTTCCTCCCGGCCAGACTACGCACAGCAGGGCAGGTGTGACCGCAGGTGGGGCACACGTACCCGGGCCGGTACTGCTGAAGCAGCAAGGATTTGCGGTACCCAGGGCTCCGGGAGGGGTCGCACCGGGTAACACTAGCGAACTGCAGCACGGAGCGCCACCCCGAGATGGCTCTTGGTCACGTCCATACTCCGGCAGCTCCGGGGACACCTAGTCCACACCGGGCCCCGCGCACTGCCCGCAGTGGCTCTGCTTAGACCTGCCGGAGCAGCAGCAACGCCCGTTCTCCGGACAGGGAGCCGTTCACGCGAAGCTCTTGGGCTCCGCACCGCGGAAGATCTGGGGCCCGCGGGGGAAGGCGGCGTCTGAGACGGCTCGCGGGTGGGAAGCGAGTCTCCCCGGTGAGGCGGAGGCTCCAGCCTCCCGACCGCGCTGGCCCCACTGCAGTGCGTGGGGAGGGGGGATTCCTACTGCCCCTTCGCCAACAGTGACTAAGGAGCCGGCCCCCGACAGGCCACCGCCAGCGCTCCGCGGCCTTGCACTCCCGCCCTACCTTCCGCCTCTTCCGGAGAACGGCGGAAAACTCCGCCCCGAGCCTCGCTAGGCATTGGTCAGCTCAGCTGCCAGTGCTTCTATAGCGTGATGCCAACTTTTCCCAGCCTAGCGCTACAAATGTCCCAAATCCGGTGAAAGATTCCCAGATGAATGTTCGTACAGCGCTTCTCTAGCCTGGGACATTTCCCCAAACCTGGGAATTTGTGAGTAACATGTTTCAACTTGCGAAATTGGGAATTTTCATTCAAAACATGTTACCCAAAATTTCCCAGCTTTGGGGAAATGTCCCAGGCTATAGAAGCAGCGTTTGCCATGGGGCACTAGGACCGCGGGCAGGAGGAGAACGCAACACCGAGCCCCACGGCTGAGGGTGACGCCACGTACTATGTTTTTCACGTAAGGGAGGTAATGTGCGTAATGACGTTGATGTTGGGCCACGCAGTGACGCAAGGCGGTCGGGGAAGGCATTGGCTGCAGCGGCTGGCTGGGGAGGCGGGTTCGAGGGTGGCTCCGCCTACTTGCTTTTCTGTGCTCTGTCCCTTGTCTGGGGCCAGCCGTAGCCGCCGCCTTCGAGTCACCAGCATCGGCCGGCGGCGTCCGTGCCCCTTTGTGTCGTGGGGACGCGGGACGGGCCCGGCCGAACCTAGTCTAACCATGGGCCTGATATTTGCTAAGCTGTGGAGTTTCTTCTGTGACCAGGGTGAGCAGCGTCCGCCGGGGGCGGGGCTTTGCCGGCTTGCAGGAGCCGTTGGGAAGTTGCCGGGGAGGGAGGCATGGGGTCCCGGCTGTGATGGGGAAGGGACGCCCCTCGAGTGTTGAGGGAGCAGGTGGGGGGTTCTCTGTGAGGTGGGGGGAGGGGAGTGCCTGGAGTGTGTGTGTGAAGGGGCGTCGTAGGCTGGCATTGAAGGGGGAGGGGCGCCCAGAGGGGGCGGGTATCGTAGGCTGGCATTGANAGCTAGGGTTCCCCTCTCCTTCCAAGTCCTATTCTGTGAAACTGTGCATCTAAACTGCGATCAGTTGGGAAACAGTGCTGTTAAAATAATGTAATGTTGGCTGTGTCAAATTGAAAGGGTCAAACTTTCAACGTCTGTGTCTTTGCAAAGTAAGCTGTCATGGGATAAGAGGGAAGGTTCTATCACGGATTGGTAACTGGTTAAAAGATAGGAAACAAAGGGTAGGAATAAATGGTCAGTTTTCTGAATGGAGAGAGGTAAATAGTGGTGTTCCCCAGGGGTCTGTACTGGGACCAGTCCTAGTCAACATATTCATAAATAACCTGGATAAAGGGGTAAACAGTGAGGTGGCAAAATTTACAGATGATACAAAACTACTCAAGATAGTTAAGTTCAAAGCAGACTGCGAAGAGCTACAGAAGATTCTCTCAAAACTGGGTGCCTGGGCAACAAAATGGCAGATGAAATTCATTGTTGATAAATGCAAAGTAATGCGCAGTGGAAAACATAATCCTGACTGTACATATAAAATGTTGGGGTCTAAATTAGCTGTTACCACTCGAGAGAGATCTTGGAGTCATTGACTAATAGGCAGCAGGTTTAAAACAAATAAAAGGAAGTTCTTCTTCACGCAGCGCACAGTCAACTTGTGGAACTCCTTACCTGAGGAGGTTGTGAAGGCTAGGACTATAACAATGTTTAAAAGGGGACTGGATAAATTCATGGTGGCTAAGTCCATAAATGGCTATTAGCCAGGATGGGTAAGAATGGTGTCCCTAGCCTCTGTTCGTCAGAGGATGGAGATGGTTGGCAGGAGAAAGATCACTTGATCATTGCCTGTTAGGTTCACTCCCTCTGGGGCACCTGGTGTTGGCCACTGTCGGTAGACAGATACTGGGCTAGATGGACCTTTGGTCTGACCCGGTACGGCTTTTCTTATGTTCTTATTGTGAATAGTTCTCTGAAAACATCCACTCAATGTACAGAGGCAGTCAAAAAAGTAAACAGAATGTTGGGAATCATCAAGAAAGTGACAGAAAATATCATATTGCCTCTATATAAATACATGGTATGCCCACATCTTGAATATTGCATGCAGATGTGGTTGCCCCATCTCAAAAAAGATGTATTGGATTTGGAAAAGGTCCAGAAAAGGGCAACAAAAATGATTAGGGGTATGGAACAGCTTCCATATGAGGGGAGATTAAAAAGACTGGGACTTTTCAGCTTGGAAAATGGATGGCTAAGGGGGGATACGATAGAGGTAAAATCATGACTGGTGTGGAGAAAGTAAAAAAGTGTTGTTTACGCCTTCTCATAATACAAGAACTAGGGGTCACCAAATGAAATGAATAGGCAGCAGGTTTAAAACAAACAAAAGGAAGTATTTCTTCACACAACGCACAGTCAACCTGTGGAACTCTTTGCCAGAGGATGTTGTGAAGGCCAAGACTATAACAGGGTTCAAAAAAGAACTAGAATAATTAATGGAGGATAGGTCCATCAATGGCTATTAGCCAGGATGGGCTGGGATAGTGTCGGTAGCCTCTGTTTGCTAGAAGCTGAGAACGGACGACAGGGGATGGCCGATGGATCACTTGATTACCTGTTCTATTCATTCCCTCTGGGGCACCTGGTGTTGGCCACTGTCGGAAGACAGCTTATTGGGCTAGATGGACCTTGGTCTGACCCAGTATGGCCATTTTTATGTATGCTTAGAATTGGGTTTACTTTTTTTTTTTAAATGTGTTTGCTTGGTTTTTAAATGCCAAATAAATAAAAACTGCAAGACTGTAATAAGCTGTTGCAGTGAACAGTGTAATTCTTGCCCTTAACAGAAGTATCCATTTTTGAGGCATAGGTTTATAAGGCTTAGGGTGAAATTCTGACTCCACCGAAGTTAACCAAAACTCCCGTTGACTACGGTGGGGTCAAGATTTCACCCATTGGGTCATTAAGATACCCTAAATTTGCTGTTTAAAATGAATTGTGAAGCCTAATCAAAATGACTGTTTGCTCTGCATGGCTCATCCTAACCTTTTCCAAAAAAACACTTTATGGGTAAGGCTCAGTTTTTGTGTCAGATATTTTTAGTAAAAAGTCATGGACAGGTCACTGGAAATGATCAAACATTCATGGCAGCCTGTGACCTGTCCCTAACTTTCACTAAAAATATCCCTCACACATGTATTTGAGCAAAGTGTTATCAAACTAGTGTATATATATGGAAATACACATTTTAATATACTGCTTAATGTAAAATGTCTCTGATCACTAACAGATAACTGTACTATGGTAGAGGTGACTAGTTTAGAATACTGCATTATTATTGAAAAGTAAGAGAAACCAAGCATGTATTTAGGAAAAACGGGAAATAAAGTTATTATGATATTGAATTAGATAATATTGTGATGAAAATAATATGTAAAGTTTGCACAACATGTTTAACTTAATTCTGTCAGGCACTATTCTCTCCTAAAATGTGCAGACATTCAAATTAGCAACAGTGGTCTAGCTAGGGGGGAGCCCAAGCAGCTGGAACTCCTTTCTCCTGCTCATAACAAAAGAATAAGGAGACATTCAGCGAAACTAAGGGCATGTCTACAGTACAAATTTAAGTCGACTTAAGTTAAGTTGACATACAGCCACCACAGTAATTAAGTCGGTTGTCCTTTTCTAGACCACAGTCCTTGTGTCGGTGGAGCGCGTCCTCACTAGCAGCTCTTGCATCGATGCAGAGAGCAGCACACCATGGGTAGATATCCCACAGTGCAACTCGCCATAGGTGGTTTTGGGAACGGTTTGCAATGCCTCATGGGAACAAAACATTCTTGCATAGGTGACTGGGAACATGGCTTGAATGTCCCATGATGCAGTTTTCTTCCTCTCATGATTTTTATCTGCATCCCATAATATTTCATGCCTTTTTTCAAAAGGCTGGCATAGCCGCATATACACCATCTCTAGAGAAGCAAGGACTCTACACAGCTGTGCACTGTTGTGGTGAGCGTTGCAAACCCCATGCACCTTATCCGTCAGTATTTCCAGAGCTGCGGGAGAAACTGCCGTGTGGAACATGGCAGTGTCCTTCAAGTAACAATGCTGTAAGCCATGGAAAAAAACAATTCATGGTTGCTGTTGGCAGTTGTGCAACAGCTGAACATAGAATCATAGAATATCAGGGTTGGAAGGGACCTCAGGAGGTCATCTAGTCCAACCCCCTGCTCAAAGCAGGACCAATCCCCAGACAGATTTTTGCCCCAGATCCCTAAATGGCCCCCTCAAGGATTGAACTCAACATGGTGGAGCACTGGTTCTGGTCCTGAGAAACAAGCACTGACTGGTGGTATCACATTGTTATGCAGGTATGGGGTGATGAGTGGTGGCTAAACAACTTTTGTATGCGCAAGGCCACTTTCTAGGAATTGTGTGCAGAACTCTCCCCAGCGACACTAAAATGAGACTTGCTCTGACTGGAGAAACGAGTGGCAGTCGCTGTCTGGAAGCTTGCAATGCCAGGTCAGTGGGGAATCAATTTGGAGTTGGGAAATTTCCACTGTGGTTGCTGTGATCCAAGTATGGAAGTCCATTAATCGCCTTCTGCTAAGAAGGGTTGTGACTTTGGGCAATTCAGGAGATACTGGATGGTTTTGCCGCAGTGGGGTTCCCTAACTGCGGTGGGGTGATAGATGGCACACACATCCCTGTCTTGGCACCAGACCACCTTGCTACAGAGTACTTTTCAATGGAGTTGCAAGTGCTAGTGGATCACCGGATATGTTTTGCTGTCATTAATGTGGGATGCTCTGGGAAGGTGCCTGACGCTTGCATCTTTAAGAACACAGGCCTGTTCAGAAAGATGCAAGCAGGGACTTTCTTTCCGGATCGCAAAATCACCATTCGAGATGTTGAAATGCCAATATTGATCCTGGGACATCCAGCCTACCCCTTACTCCTATGGCTTGTGAAGCCATACGTCGGACACCTGGACAGGAGCACTTCAACAATAGGCTCAGCAAGTCCAAATGGCAGTTGAATGTGCTTTTTGCTGTTTGAAGGGTCATTGGCACAGTTTGCTCACTAGGTTAAACTTCAGTGAAAAAAAATGTTCCCATGATGGTAGCTGCCTGCTGCATGCTTCATAATATGTGTGAAGCAAAGGGAGAGAAGTTTCCACAGGGTTGGGGCGTGAAGGTGAATAAGCTGTCTGCTAATTTTGAGCAGGGTTATAAGAGCTCAGCATGGAGCAATGCGTCTCAGGGAGGTTTTGAAAACCCACTTTATTAATGACACACAGTGACGTGTTGCTTTTCTATTTTGTGCGTGTCAATAGTCTGAACAGGTACAGACCAGGTCCTTATGCTCCTGTGATGTGTACTGTGATGATGCCTGCCAAATTAATACTGGAGTGGCTTGGGAAAGTGTCCTACTACAATGGAAGAAATAAGGCAGCCCTTTAGAGAAACCTTCCACAAAGGATTGAGAGCTCTATGAAGGATTCCCGGGACATCCCTGTGTACCTAATTCTCAGGGTACCCTCTGCCTTGCTGGTCCAGACAATGAGAATCAGATAGCTGCTTTACCTCCATTGGTTATTTAAATACAAAATAGCAAATAAGAATATGTGATCCCACAATATTAATGCTAAGTGCATACTCACTAGAGGTTCCTTCTCTGGCATCACGCTCGGCCATGCTGCATTGCGGCGACTGGCTGGACTGCTCTGGGGTTACCAACAGTTCCTGACTCTCCAGGACCGTGGATCCCCTGCTTGCCTGTCTCCCATCTTCCTCCTCCTCCTTCCTCGTCCAACACCACCTCCTCAGTCTTGCCTGCAATGGCCCAAGACTCCGACTCCGAGGTATCCATGTGGCTCTTGGGGGTCATGGTGGGGTCACCGCAGAGTATCGCATGCTGCAGCTTGTAAAAGTGGCATGTCTGCGGTGCTGCACCAGGGTGACTGTTCGTCTCCCTTGCCTTCTGGTAAGCCTGACGCAGCTCCTTTGCTTTCTCTCGGAACTGCTGCCGATCCCTCTGGAAGCTCTTCTCCAATATACTCCCAAGAGATCTTCTCATAGATGTCCATTTTTCTACAACTTGATCTGAGCTGTGCCTGGACAGCTCTTCTCCCCATACACTCAAGGGATCCGCCACCTCCTGTGTACTCCAGGCCAGGAGTGCTTATGGAGCTGGTGTGCCCAGCTGGGCAGACAAGCTTTCCACCGCAAACAAACAGAAAATGGGAATTCAGAGTTCCCGGTCCTTTAACAGGGGAGGAGCTGTTTCCTGTGTACCTGGCTGCTGGGCAGGTGAGTTGAGAACAGTGACCAGAGCAGTCACAGTAGAGCATTGTGGGACACCTCCTGGAGGTGAGTTAAGTTGACATAAGCAAACATTACGTCAACTTAATTATATCGACTTATGCATACGCCTCTGGCAAAGGTGGAGTAATTAAGTTGACCTAGCAGGCGAGTTACGTCGTCCGGAGGGACCTGGTAGTGTAGACACAGACATTATTAGGTCTACTTAAGCTGCCTTATGTCAACCCAACTCTGTAGCGTACACCAGGCCTCAAAGATGGCAAACTTAAAATGGCTCAAAGGAAATAATTTTTCACACTGCATAATTGGACTATGTAACTCATTGCCACATGATGGCCTCTTATTAACTCTAATGAAGTACCATTCTGTTATGATGGGCTGCATCTATTTGTTCCTTATACAGTAGATGTAATAAATATTTAATAGTCCTAGTTGAATATTTTTAAGAAAAATTATTTAACTTTCATAAAAACTAAAATTCCAAGGCATATAAAAGATTATAATACTTTGTTATAAATCTAATGAGTATGTACCATTTTTTCAGAGTAAGCTGTAGCTTTCCATCCATGTGATGTTCTGAATACATGGACTAAAATTTTAAATATGACTTGTTAAAGCACATGTTGGTACCCCATAGTTAAGTTTGAGTTTTAATTCTATTGTAACTCTTCATCTGCTCATGGTTCTGCTTTGTTTTGACAGAGTAAAAATACCCTTTACTGTATTTTCCAATCCAACTTTGCACATACATAGTGGAAAAATCAAAACAGAAGACTTGTGGTAACTTAACCTGCTTTGTAGCTCCCTTTGTCGTTGTGCAGTGGTTCTCAAAGTTTTGTACTGGTGACCCCTTTCACATAGCAAGTCTCTGAGTGCGACCCCCCCCCCCTTATTACAAACACTTTTAAATATATTTAACACCATTATAAATGCTAGAGGCAAAGCTGGGTTTGGAGTAGAGGCTGACAACTCGCGACCCCGCCATTAAATAACCTCGTGACCCCCCAGGGGGTCCTGACCCCCCAGTTTGAGAACCACTGTCGTTGTGGGTTTTTTTCTTAGTGTGAAGAAAATAGTTGCCATTTTAAAGCTATGGATAGTCTTATCTATGTACAGTAGCATGCAAAAGTATGAATGCAGCATTTGGCATATCACTGTTTACTCCTGGGGGAATATTGCGCCACTGCGCGTGCGCAGAATTCATGACCCCTCTGCTGAACCTTCCCACACCCAGACCCCTCTGGGGCAGGCCCAGGCCTTATGCTGTGTCAGGATCAGTTGCAGCTTCACCACTGAGTTCGTGTCCCCAGGGTGGGAAGGCTGCAGGGTGATTTCCCACCTTTGTGCAGCCAGTGGATTGTGCTCCCCACTGCCATGCTGTATTTATTTATTGACAAATAAAACTTACAGATTTTTGAATTATTGTGTGCAGAATTTTTAATTTTTTGGTGCAGAATGCTTTCAGGAGTAACTGTTAAGTAGTCAAGCACTTGGGGTTCAGGAGTTGCAGTGCTAAGAGTAGAAAGTTCAAACTGAACTCTTCTCTCCCTTATACTTACCCATTTAAATATGGTATCTTCATAGTCTTAAATAATTTATCAATATATGCAATCGATAAACTGAGGCATCTCATTCAGCCTTATATGGTGGGTTAACAGTGTTATATGCAGTCTTTAGATTTGATTGAGTTGCAAGAAAATTAGTTGAGTTGCCAAGTTCTTCAATTTGCCAGCTGTAAATATTCAGCTTTAGTTTTTGATCTATTTTTAGATATTACTAAAATACAGTTCATTCTGTAATTGTGTTCTTAACTTGAAGTACTGATATTCTCTCTCACACACACAAAATTTCTTTTTGGCTTGCTTTGTAGATCTAAGTCTTAAATTACATACAGTCCTCATATTTGGTTTAACTTCTGAATATAAAATGTACAAGATATTTCACTTTGTGACACACACTCTAATCATTTTCATGCAAACTGAACATATCTAAAAACATTTAAGTCATAAGTACATTGGCAGAACCAAGTTTGCACAGTCAATGTGCAGTCTCCATGTTCTTATGACTACTTTATTTCTCAAGCTTAATTTTGTATTAATGCTACTCTTTTGCATGAAACAATTTGTTTTTTATCAATAATCATTCCTTTAAAATAAAACTTTACCGTGGACTTAACTTATGTCCCTTGTGAGTATAACAACTCTTTCTCGAGATACTGGTTTGTGGGTTTTTTAGTCGGGGAATCTTCCATACTCTGTGCAGGCTGTTCACCTAAAACAGACAAGGCGTCTTTGCCTTTTTTTAATATCAGAAAAGTTGTTAATAGTTGGCTAATGGTATCTTTGACTGCTCACAACAGTTCACCCTGGTTTTTTTTTGGTTTTTTTTTTTTTTGCAGAACACAAAGTAATAATAGTGGGACTTGACAATGCAGGAAAGACCACCATTCTTTACCAGTTGTAAGTATATGAGCTATTTAAAACTTCTGTTTGTTTGATACTTTCATTCACAATTAATGTCTGGGACCTGACTGAAAACTCTGGGGAACCCAGCTTAGCTTGTCTAAGGAAGGTATTTGTCATTCAATAATACTTAAGTTTTGTGTGTACAGTAATAAAATAGATACAGGTGTTGAATTGTTTAGAGTTGAGCTTCATGTTAATCAGAGACTCAGCACAGAGTATCACAGAGTGCTCTTGAGGTCAAAGAATGAATCAGTAATCCTTCTGCAATTGAGATCTTTGGTAATTGATGAGTGGTGAAATCCTTTCACACATTGATGAAAGCTTCCAGAAAGAAACTTAATTTAAAATTCATATCTGCCTTTATTTTTAGTCAGTTTGCAAAACCCACATACAGACCACAATTTCCAAAAGAAAAAAAATGGTCATCTCCCCACTAGTCAAAGACATGTCACTGGTGGAACTAACCGTTCCTTCAGAATAATATTTCATCATGCTGCTATGGCTCCTGCAATAGAGGGCTATGGGTCTGGTGATGTCACTGTAGTTAAAATCAAAACAAACTCTTCCTTACCTCACAAGAGGGTATAGGATAAATCTGTAAATACTTGGGAAGTGCACGTTTACTACGATGATGGAAGTGGTATATACATTTAGATAGAAAGAAAGAGTGTTTCCCCGAAACCTTTTCTTCTGTACTCTACATTGACAAAACAAACCATTGTTTTAAAGTTGGTACTGAGGTATTTTCAGCTGCAGATACAGAATTTCTTTCAGAAGCTATTGTGAAATCAGACAACCTTTACATTTTCCAGGTGCTTTGACAACTTTATCTTCAGATTATTCTAGCAAGATTCAAAAATACTGTCTTTAGTGATGGTGACTTGTTGGATCATAGCAGCTTTTGTTTTGAAACGAGTACATTTTTTAGATGGCTACTAATATTAACAAAGTGTTAGTCAGATTTAAGCTTCACTTTTCTGTACCGGACGTTCATGTATAATTGTATACATCGGGGTAGGCAACCTATGGCACGGGTGCCGAAGGCGGCACGTGAGCTGATTTTCAGTGGCACTCACACTGCCTGGGTCCTGGCCACCAATCCAGGGGGCTCTGCATTTTAATTTAATTTTAAATGAAGCTTCTTAAACATTTTTAAAACCTTATTTACTTTACATACAACAATAGTTTAGTTATATATTATAGACTTATAGAAAGAGCCCTTCTAAAAACGTTAAAATGTATTACTGGCACGCGAAAACTTAAATTAGAGTGAATAAATGAAGACTCGGCACACCACTTCTGAAAGGTTGCCGACCCCTGGTATACATATTTATCCCTATCAACATTATGTACTACTACAAATGCAGATAAAAGGGCAGACTCTTCACTCATTGATTGTAACTCATAAAATGCACCCCAAACTGAATAAATCTTTCACACAAAAGATGTCTTTATATATCTTTAATAAAATGATAATGTTTCTTTAATAAAAATTTACAGGAACAAAAAGGATTTACTTTTGTTATAACAAACTTGTCATAATATACAACTGATACATCAGGAAGCTTCAAGATATTGCTAATTTTTTTTCTTTGTGGTGTGATGTTGTTTCCATTAGCTTAATGAATGAAGTGGTCCACACATCTCCAACCATAGGAAGCAATGTTGAAGAAATAGTAGTAAAAAATACCCATTTCCTTATGTGGGATATTGGAGGACAGGAGTCATTACGGTCATCATGGAATACCTATTATTCAAATACAGAGGTATGTGAACTTGCTCCCAAACTATAAAATAAAGCAAATAAATGTAGATTTCAGTCCTGATAGCTTGGGTGGAGATTACATTAATGGGATATGGAAGAATTTACTGATATGCGAGGACAGAATTTAGGCCCAAATGCAGTAGATGATTTAAGGCAGTGGTTCCCAAACTTTAACAACCTGTGAACCCCTTTCACTAAAATGTCAAGTATCACGAACCCTCTCCTAAAAATGAATATTCCCCGGGATTTTCTCCTTTACCTGAGTATAAATTATAAAAGCAGTGATCTTGGAAATATAAAATTTGTTTTTATGACATGCTTATTACACACTATTTATTATTAATTACTATTTATCATTACAGTATTTATATTATGAAAATGGCAATACTCTTCCAAGATCTCACTTTCGTAGCTTGTATCACTTTGAATAAGCCTGTTATAAGACAAGGCTCCTATGTTTCATCAAGGAGTATCAGATGTGAAACAGCATGAAGGTATATAAGAAGCCAACTCAGAGTTCCTCCTACACAATCATTCAGGTCTTGAGCAGTCCAGGCAAGCAACATACGTTACAACAAAGCTTAAACTTGTTCTTCATAATAATTTTAAAAACAATACTAGCTGCCTATTTAATTTTAAAAACAGCAAAAAATATCCACCTCCCATGAAGTTTAAATCTCCTTAGTATGATAGATATACTTGCTTTGATCTGCTTAGCTCTTGGAAGTCCAGGGGCTTCAGGCTGCTGGCCCCGTGCTGCCCGGAGTCCCTAGCGACAGCTCTGTCTGCCATTAGGGAATTTTTTCCCGAGAACCCCCTGTAACATTTCGTGAACCCCAGTTTGGGAACCACTGATATACGGTCATGGCTCTGTATTTTCATTAAATCAAGCTTTTAGTGGTTCTCAGTCAGGGGTCTGCATACTCCTGCGGCTACACAGAGGTCTTCCGGGGGTACATCAACTCTTCTAGGTATTTGCCTAGTTTTATAACAGGCTACATAAAAAGCACTGGCAAAGTCAGTACAAACTAAAATTTCATACAGACAATGACTTGTTTATACTGCTCTATATGCTATACACTGAAATGTAAGTACAATATTTATATTCCAACTGATTTATTTTGTAATTATATGGTAAAAATGAGAAAGTAAGCAATTTTTCAGTAATAGCATGTGGTGACGCT
Organism: Platysternon megacephalum; assembly: GCA_003942145.1. Lineage (NCBI taxonomy): Eukaryota > Metazoa > Chordata > Testudines > Platysternidae > Platysternon > Platysternon megacephalum. Next base: position 184,427 of record QXTE01000387.1, on the reverse strand, counting down.
TACAAAATCAGAAATAAAAGTAAAAAAGTAATTTTTAAGTGAGGTGAAACTTGGGGGTATGCAAGACAAATCGGACTCCTGAAAGGGGTACAGTAGTCTGGAAAGGTTGAGCGGCACTGTTTTAGTGGAACAAAAGTTGTGTGTCAAGTGAACAGAGTAATTCTTAATGTATTTTAACTACAGACCTAGATCTGCATGTCTAAATATGTGTATTAGCGTAGATACTTCAGGATCAGGAGATATTTTTTTTTTTTTTTTTTTTTAATTTGTCACAGGCTGCTAAGGCACTTTGTAATTGATTACTACAGTAGAAACAAAGATACATTATGTATGTGTTTAGAATGCCTTGTAATAAACCTCTACATGAGCGAATGCTGAACTTGATGGCTCTGAAGCAAAAAATGGGATCCTTTGGCACACAGCCAGTTTCCTGGTAATACTTAGAATACTCTTCCATCCTATTCTAGACAAATGATATTATTTGTCCTCTGGGATTAAACAGTGCAGTTGGGCCTGCCAGTCTGTGTACAGCTTGTATTTTAGATTTCACTGGTTTTACAAGAGTTTTGTTTAGCTCAACACAGTTTTTAAGTGAAACTGTTTTCTAACTTGTTTGAGAAAAATAAGAGCAATACACACATCACATTTCTCCACAGTGAATGCAAAACTTAGTTGGGGATGGAGACCACTAGTGAATGGTTTAGCTTCTGTTCTCATGCATAGTAATGTTTTTTTGAAGCAGTGACAGTAGTGGAAAGAGAACAAAAGTTTTGCTAGGCAGCACTGTATAAAAATGGTCAGCAGCTGCTGCTGCATTTATTCAGGGGACAAAAGTAACCTCAGCTGAGGTGGGAGGAATGATATAGCAATAAAGCTGCCATTGACAGAAAGGTCAGAGGTGACTTCAGCTGACCAATGTATTGTTTCCACTTTGGTTTATAACACCGCAAAGATCAACATGTTTGGGTTTTTTTAATTGCTAACACCTAATAAAGCTTGTGCAGCATGTATTAAATCTCCATAACTTCAGTTTGCATGTGCAAACTTCAGTCATCTGTTGCAAAGATCTTCAGACATGTTGATTTTTAATACCTTAATAAAAATAGACAGAATAGTTCAGAAAAGAACAAAAACATACACTACCTTATTGTTGAATAGCCATTCCACTTTCCAATAGGCTGCCTTCCTGCTACCTAAATTTGTTTCTATGCTAGTCCCTGCAGCAGGAGCTCTTACACATCACTTCCCTCAGGCTAGCACTGAAATCCTGCTTCACCCAGAAAGGCATCCCTCGGCCTGCGCCGCTTCCCGCAGCCCCCATTGGCCTGGGACGGTGCCATTACCCTGGCGAGCCGCGTGCCAAAGGTTGCCGATCCCTGATCTGGAGGATTAAAACCTACTAGCCAGAGAAAGATACAAGGTCTCGGACAATGCTGTCATGAGTAACTTCATCTACTCCACCCCCTTTCCTTGCTTTCTGGCATTGCGGAGTGTGCTTAGATTCCTTCCAAAGTGCTGTCTCTGGGGATCTTTCATATCTACCTGTGGTTGATAGGTGTCTGAAATTCAGCTTTCTGCTGCTGGAAGGGAAGAGTAATTTAGTCTTTTGTCTCTACTCGGGCAGTTTGTAATTGCTGAAAGCAGTTGAGGGAGGAAAGAGGTCTCTTCATTATATTAACCTTCCCTGGTCTCTCCCCCATGAATAACCCCAGTGACACTCTCTACTGTCTCTCCTAGACTTCAAAAGCAGCCCCAGCAGCATTAAGTTGATTGATTTTTTTATTTATTTTGGTAGTTTCACTGCTTTCTGAATGACCAGACTCTTGTTAATTTTGTAAGGGAAGTGGTCTGAGGAAGGTGCACATAGGTTTGGGAGTTGTGGTAGTGAGTTCTAATGCTCCTTGCTATGCCACTAACTTGCGATCGTAGCCTATACCTTTTCCTGTTTCCTTATCTGTAAAATTAAGGTAATTGAATGTAGAATTAAAAAGTTAACCACCACATAAAGCTCTACATTCAATTTCTGGGCAAACCTCCCATTGACCTAAGAAGGAGCTCCACTATGGATTGAAGGGAATATGAAGTTTTTATCCCAGCCCACATACCCTAATTAAAGATGAATTTCAGCCCCCTACATAGAATTAGTGATATCCACTCGACCTACTGTAATACAATTTAAAGTTTATCTATAGACTAATTTTCAGAGTTGCTGTGTACCCACAATTCCAAGGCAGTTGATTTCTAGCTCTTATAACTGTAAAAGTAACCTTCCAAATCTAAACAAATGTCTTCCTGAAACTGCATAGAAACAGCTCTAATACCTCTGCTACTGCTCATAGCTTTACCAAGCATAAGATATAATTTATAGAGCATTTTGCATGTTCAAAACACTGTACAAACAACAAATTCTGAACACTTCAGAAATATTGGCAATATTACCTTAATTTTACAGATAAGGAAACAGGACAAGGTATAGGCTACGATCGCAAGTTAGTGATCTAAATAATATTTAGTCCTGCCATGAGTGCAGGGGACTGGACTAGATGACGTCTTGAGATCCCTTCCAGTCCTATGATTCTATACATTCTGTTCTGCCTGTGGGGACAGAGCCTGCCTCACTCCTACCTCCTCAGAAACACCCTGAAGCCCTGCCCCTCCATGCCGAGCGTGCCACAATAGCAAGCAAGAGGGACTGAGTGTCACACTGTCTCACACGCACGACTGTCCATCCTCCCCTCCTCCCCCCAGGGGCGGCTCCAGGCACCAGCGCAGCAAGCGCGTGCCTGGGGCGGTAAGCCGCGGGGGACAGCCTGCTGGTCGCTGTGAGGGCAGCATTCAGGCGGCCTTCGGCAGCATGCCAGATCTGCTAAACATTTGTATGCCCCTTCATGCTTTGGCCCCCATTCCAGAGGATATGCTTCCATGCTGCTGACACTCGTTAAAGTAATGCATTAATTAAATTTGTAACTGAGCTTCTTGGGGGAGAATTGTATGTCCCCTGCTCTGTGTTTTACCCACATTCTGCCATATATTTCATGTTATAGCTGTCTTGGATGATGACCCAGCATATTGTTCATTTTAAGAACACTTTCACTGCAGATTTGACAAAATGAAAAGAAGGTACCAATATGAGACTTCTAAAGATAGCTACAGCACTCGACCCAAGATTTAAGAATCTGAAATGCCTTCCAAAATCTGATTGGGACAGTGTGTGGAGTATGCTTTCAGAAGTCAGATGTGTTGGTTAGAAAAATCCAAGTCTGTTATGCATAAAGAACATTTACTAACCAATGAGTCTCTCTTGCAAAGGTCAGACTACAGAAAATACATAGGTGGAACCTTGTTTACATGTAGTCTGAGAGAAACTTTTTTTTTTTAATTTTCCCTAGTTCATCATTCTTGTTGTTGACAGCATTGACAGAGAACGACTTTCTATCACAAAAGAAGAACTTTACAGAATGTTGGCTCATGAGGTATATTTAAAAACTCAGCATTCCAATACATTTGGATTGTAGGCTTCCTTTTTTGTTAGCACCCAAATAATTATAAACATGAAGACTTAACCTTTTACAAAACAAAGTTGTTTCATTAGCATAGGTATTGATGTACATTAACTGTGCTTTTTAAAAATTTTAGATTGTCGGTGTCTAGACAAGAACAGTCAGGATATCATGAAAAATACATGCTCCATGTTCTAACACTCTTAGGAGGGTTCATTCTATTGTAACAAGGTAGCAGTTTCTTTTATAAAAGTTATACAGATTATAAAAAGTTTTTATATGTTTAACTTCATGCTGTCTGACTTTTACTGTTTTTCCTTCCTCTGTCTTACAACTACATCTAAAAATGAAATTTTGAAGAAGCTTGAAAGCTTCTAAAACAAGTTTTGAGATTAGTTTTCACTATTGCTTGCATCCTATTAATGTAAAGAATCATAAATAGTGTTATAAATGGTTAATCTTTGGATTATGCTTGCTTCCCTTCTGATCTAAAATGAAGTTTTGGCTATTAGCAGTACTCAGTGTTATCTGAGTGATTCATAATCTATTTCTAAAAATGAAAGGAAATTGTCTCTAAATGGCTCAGTTCAATAAAAATAGTTTTTGCTCTGGGGTTGGGGGTGAAAAATAAATTCTAAAATAGATGGGAAGAAGCCCTTTGTTCAAAATCTTCCCCATGATTTCACAATGGATCCCAATATTGCAAACACCTATTCAAATTCTGCCTCAGCATTGGGGGGGAAGGACTACATGACCTGTCAGGGTGCCTTTCAGCTCTACATTTCCATGATTCTAAGAAGTCTTAACTCATGTGAGTTGTCCTGATGACTGACTTCAGTCAGACTAGTCTATAAGTTAGGACTACTTGTAAGAGTATGGCTTTGCAGCACTGGACCTTAACTTTGCTTTTGTTTCTTTAAAGCATCCAGATATAGAAATGGATCTCCACTAATCCTAGCAGATTAATCGGTATTGAACTCTTAAAATTTGACCTAATGGTTTCTTGATTATGAAATGTCTTTCTCTCTCCTGCCCTGCTCCAAAAAAATCTGCTGTTCCTATTTTTGTTGCCTTAGTTACATGGAAAGTTTAGACAACATTCTAAATGTCTCACATCTAACTTAAACTATTCAAACATTACTAGTAAGAACTGCCCTTTAGGCAAAAGTGACAAAGCTCTTAAGATATGAGGTGGATTTGTTAAATTATGAAGTATAGTTTCTTCCTTTCCTGTCCTAATAACATTTCTAAACATTTAAATTTATTAAAAAAAAAAAGCACCTGGAGTTGGAAGTAATTTCAACGGAATGATGGCATGTTAACTCTTCGACTCTGTCATTATCTCACTTAAAGATTTCCAGAATGTTCCTCCAAATAGTAATCTAATTGGCTGAAATACTGAGCTGCTTTAGAAAATATATCATTTGTGTCTTTAGATTAGTCATCAGTGAAGTGTGGCAAGACCAAAGGACCAAGAAGTGAAGCAAACCCTAATTTGATGCCTGAGGAATGTTAGTTAGAACAGCTTTCTAAATGAATCATTAAGTTTGTCTTCCACTATAATTTATTGTTGCTATAAGCCTCTCAAAATTAAATGTTACTGCATAATTTTAATATAGAATGACTTTACTGTAACTGTGGGAAAATATATTTAACATTATATAACCTTTAGATTTTTATCATAACATTGGCATCATAAGTACTATAAATATTCTGTCTTGCTTCCAGGATTTACGGAAGGCTGCAGTTCTCATCTTTGCAAATAAGCAGGACATGAAAGGTTGTATGACAGCTGCTGAAATATCTAAATACCTCACCCTTAGTTCCATAAAGGATCACCCATGGCACATTCAGTCCTGCTGTGCTTTGACTGGAGAAGGGTAGGTGTCCAGTAATGTGTGTCTAAGTTCAATAATGTAAAATAAATGGAAAACTGTGTGTGATTTAAAAGCCCATTGGCACTGGTCTAGGTCTTCTGAAATAGGATTTTTCCTATTCTCACCTTTGCAGATATAATGACACCTTAAGTGTATCTTGGCCTTGACTGACTTCTGGATCTTCCTTAAAGCTGAGTCCACCAGCTTTAATTGATAGGATGTTTCAGTCGTTTGGAAGAATGATGCTCTACACTCCTGAGGGCTAGCCCATTCACCCTCACTATGTCAACTGGCCAGCCTACTTGCTCTTTGCTTAGTGTCTGTAATAGCTGGGTGACTGCTTCAACTCTCTATACACTAAGGCAGAAACTCTGACTTGACCAGAGGGTGAAGAATATAAATAGGGTGTGGCTTTCAGCCTCACTGTGATGATCACTTATGAACCCCATTTTCTCTTGTGTAGGAGCCAACAAATATTTTAGTGCTCCTGGAAATTCCTACCAGTAGACTTCCATCCCTTCATACTGGAATGTCTTTTTTAATGTGCAGTCCTATCAGACCTTATTTTGACTTTTCAGATGTATACTCAAAAAGACATTCACTATGACATGAAGACCTACTTTGTTACTGGTGTAAAACCCATTACCTATATGCAGTTGATGTAATTGACTTATTAACTTCTATCTCAGTTATGCCAGCAAAGTTACTAAAATTTAAAACTGAGCTTTTCTCAGACCCCTGGCCTTTACAGATCAGACATTCTTGGTGTCTGACAGGAGCTAGCCATTGGTTTTTCTTTCAGATTCAGTTACCCAGTTTTCTTAGGTGCCCTAAACATACGCCTTGATTTTCAAACAGCCTCATCATTTGTAGAATTCATTTTGTTTCAGCAGTAAAATAGTAGAAGAATATTCTGTGATAATGCTGCCTCAGGGCTTCAAAAGTAGTGGATATAACAGATCATTCAGAAGTTTAAAAAAAAAAAATCTTCCCCACAATGATGAAATGTGAAGTTTACTTTTCAGATACAGCTGGGACTGTCCTGTGAAGTAAGTGTATGCCTGACCACCATCACTTTCCCTTACCTCTCATAATGGGAGGTACTGACCCATTTTTGGTCTATTAATTTTGGATATTTATTTCCAAAAATTAAGCCATTGACTTGTCCAACTAACTACTATTATTTTTGCTAAAGGCAACTTGGATGGGTAACTCATGAGGATCTGGCTTTGTGTAAACAGATCTACATTTTCAGATCAAATTATTTCCTTTCATATTTAAATTGGTGATGTACTTACTGTAACTTTGTTCTTAATATGGATATTCAATGTAATTCCACATTCTCATTTCAGAATTTATTGTAGGGAAGCATTAATTAAGCCAGTGCCTTTTTCTTTAATGTACGCAAAATAGAATTTTATTTATTCACTTAATTTGAATAATTTGAATACTACTTAAAAATGCTTTCTTTAATGAAAAGGTGGGATCACTCTCTCCTTGGCCCTATTGCGTTACCAAAATTCAGTGTGTTTATGGATAATATAGGGTCTGACCGTATACTACAGCCAAAAGAGAAATGTCACTGGCAGTTGTTTTAATCCATCAATATACAACTTTGGTGCTTCTTGGCAGTCAATTTTGAGTTTCAGCCAGACATGTTTTTGTGTTAGCCTCCCCCTGGCATTGAATGAAGATCTAATGTAAGCAGCATTTGAAATGTGATATTTGTGTTAGCCCTAAGGCAACAGTTATCAAACTGTGGGTCAGGACCCTATTTTAATGGGGTCGCCAGGGTTGGTGTTAGATTTGCTGGGGCCCGGGGCCAAAGCCCGAGCCCCGCTGCCCCAGGCGAAAGCCAAAGCCCCAAGGCATCAGCCCTGGGTGGCGGCTCATGTTACAGGCCCCTGGCAGGGGCTAAAGCCCTTGGGCTTTAGCTTTGTCGTCGTCGTCTTCTTTCTCTCTCTTCTTCTCCTCTTCCCCCCCCCCCCCCCCCCCCCCCCCCCCGGCAGCAGGACTCAGGGGGGCTCAGGCTTCAGTCCCTCCTCCTGGGGTCGTGTAGTAATTTTTGTTATCAGAAGGGGGTCGCCATGCAATGAAGTTTAAGAACCCCTGCTCTGAGGCATTGTGGTAAGTACTCTGTACTGCCATGTGGGAAACCCATTAAGATTTTTATATCTTTCCTTTCACTCCTTGGATGATATGTATTGAGAGTAGCATGTTTTGGCTCTAGAAGGGAAATTGAAGATGAACTTTCTTTCATGTGATTGGAGCTTTTGCTGCTTTAAAAGAAATCCTACCTAGGCCACGTTTACTTGTAATTGATGGCGAAAGATGGTGCTTTTTGGTAGGATGACTTGTATGAGAGCAAATGGTTAAAAGCTTCATTGTGACTTCTCTTATTAATTTTCAGATTATGCCAAGGTCTGGAATGGATGACCTCCCATATTGGAGTGAGATAACTTTTTGCAAAAGAGACTTCATCTGTTTATTCTGTGAACATGAACATTTTCCTGGTACTTCTGGTTGCTAAGGCAGCGACCATGTTTAATTTATAATGACAGAAACCTCTGAGCAGCACTTGAATCAAGTGCAGCTGAACTGAAACACAAAGTATTTTTAACTTTTTTTAATGCACTACTCTTCCACAGGATGAACATGTGAATCTGTTTCAGTATCAAAGTTCTCCTGGCTATTCTAATTTTTCAGTGGTTGCCTTGTAAGATATCTTTCATCATGGAAAATCTTTCACACTTGATTTTTGTAATGATGCAAACTGTTTCTGTAATTTACTACCATAGATAAATTTTTTCATTAACACTGGAAAAAAAGTGAGTAGATTGACGTTTACCCTAGCATAGCTTTAATGATTTCAAAAGATTGGGCTATCTGTGTTCAGTTAGCCATATCTGCAATTGGGCTATCTCCAAGGCAGGTTTTAGGTATGTTAAGTTTTGTAATAGTCAGCATTGAAACAGTTATTTATGGTTGATATGCTTTTTTTTTTTTTTTTTTTTTCCCCCCATATGTGTAACTGAATTTCTGCCTTAAAAGAAAACATGCCCTTTTTTATTCCCATGTAAGGTAAGTAGTTCTGGGTCATATTTTTACCTGAAAACACAACTTTGCCGGGTGGATAAAAATCAGAGTTTTTATTTAATTAAAATGCATTTTTCTTTTTAAAAATGAACCAGTTTAAAAATTTGAAATTGACAACATATTAAGTGCTAAATTTAGTGTAATCTTTTAAAAACAACAAGGAGTCTGGTGGCACCTTAAAGACTAACAGGTTTATTTGGGCATAAGCTTTCGTGGGTAAAAAAACCACCGAAGTGGTGGGTTTTTTTACCCACGAAAGCTTATGCCCAAATAAACCTGTTAGTCTTTAAGGTGCAACCGGACTCCATGTTGCTTTTGTGGATACAGACTAACACGGCTACCCCCTGATACTTGTAATCTTTTAAAATCACGTAAAGAAAAAAATTCTGCATCCTATATCCAATAAACTTAAATAGTTTTATTTAACTAAGAAACAACTTTTAAATGCTGTTTTTTATATTTATAATTTAATTCCAGTTTCCAAATACAGCTTGACACAAATCCAGAGCAAAAAACATCTAGTAAATAAATGCTTCGTTCATCATTTTCTAACAATGTACAAATTAAGAATCTGAGTAAATGTATGTTAAGCGATATAATTGTTTAAATGAATGTGTATATAGAATATCCTCCTGATTTAGCAAAAAAGTACCAAATTTAGTGTTGACTATATTTGATTAAACATGTTTTAATGGTTATATCAACCAATAAGAATGAACCTTTCTTTAGGGAAAAAACCTAAAAGTACAAATACAAAACAAGATTAAATTCCTGCTTGCTGATTAAAATAGGGGACTTAAATCACTTCGATTTAAATCAGTGCACCCTACAGCTTTATAAACTACAACTGTGGTAAAACTACAGTGAATATACTGAATGTGAAATGTACTGATATATTGCACTATATTTTAACAATGCAAATTTATAGTGAAAATATTATAGACACTATTTCCCACAAAGACACTTATCAAATCTGACCTGGTTCTTGTTTAGCTATGTGCGTTAGAAGAAAGTAGTCCTGTGCTGAAGCATAGCATACTAGAATGAAACATTTTAGCATCCCTACAGGGCAGACTTAATTTTCTCAGACAGAGAGAAAATTAGTAGTAAGCATTCTTGACAATAGAAATAGAAAATCCACTGCTTCATTTCCTACATCAATTTTCATATTCTTTTCCATAATAGCCATTGTCACCCTCACAATGTTACTTTAGAAATGAAGTGTTTGGTCTGGCAAACACACTCAGGTATAGTGCTTTGCTACCTGAGTTGTCCATTTGGGTTTAAAAAAATATCAGTTATCTCAACCATCTTCTATTTATGCTGTTCATAATGATAGTATTCAGTACATTACAATTCACCTATCTGTAGTGAATGTAATGCTGGTAAGGTTTGCAGTTTAAAAATATTTCTTAGCAGTTAATATATTGGCTGTAAGGAATCCTCATTCAGCATTTCAGTGACATACAAAACTGTACAACAGTCATATCTAAGAAATGGCGTTATAGGTGTTTCCACATAATCACTTAAATTTTAGCTAAAAATGATTAAAGTACAGTTTGTTGTGATGTAGTATATTACCTAAAGTATGGTGCATGCAACAGTATTTTGCTTTTCTCAGACTAAAATCCATTATTTAACAAATAATGGGCCTGATTTTTAAGAGAAGCATCAATGCTGCTTTGTTCACCAACACTTTTAAATGTGCTCATGCAAAATGCATGCACATACATATGACCAGTATCTAAAAATCAGGCCATATTTAAAAATAGTTCTTATGAATCTTAAGCTTTTCTGTTATTTATAAATAAAACTAAGTTGGTTAAGATTAAATTTTACATTTCTACTCAAAATACTGTGTTTCCTTCTGTGAGGCTTTCCCAAGATTTTTACACTGTTACTGCTAGTATTAAATCTCACCTACTTTTTTTTTTTTTTAATTTTCATCAGAACTTTTTTCTTAAAGATTGTAATGGAAAATGGGCCTGTCACCAAGCAGGACTTCTCTCCAACTCCCAAATATACGCTGTCATGCCCAGTCTCTTTCAGGGAGGTTTATTTTCTTAATAGAAGCAAGGAAACAAACAGAAAAACAGTCTTTTAAGTCAGTCCCCACTTTCAGGTTTCAGCTGTGCCCTTCTCGGGCCTCTGGCAGCTTCCCAGTTCTGACAAGCTCTGTTCCCTGTCTGGGACAGCAGCCTCAGGGCTGTCTCTCTGAGCACCTGGTCCCTTGCTACAGGGGACCTACCACCAGAGTTAGCTCAACTCCAGTGTGCATCTCTCCCCCGAGGCATAGCCTGTCCTAATCAGTCACCTTCTTCCTGCCCAGTGGCAGTGCTTTATAGGCTGATGTGTAGCTCAGCCCCCTTTAACTGGCTGATTGGACTCACCTGCCCTGATCCAGGGGAGCTGGGCCTAGTCTATCTACAGGGGCCAGCTACCCTATGACAGAGCCCTTCTTACATAATTAGTACTAGACAAAGCAAGAAATATGTAAATTGCCATTGGCATAAAGTATACTCCCCCTCTTTCTCCAAGGTAACTTCGTCTCTTTTCAATAATGTAGGGGCAAATGAACGTCTCTGTATTAGGGGAAAACATTACCTTTTTCTAGAAAAAAGAAGGCATTCGCCATTTCTGTCACACCATTTATCATACCAAGAGAAGTTAGAAAAGTGGGTCATTTTTGGTTGAGAGAAGTAAAGGCTCCATTTCACCCGTCCCCATAGTGCACATGCAATATAGTCTATTTGAATGTAAGTGTTTTATATCAAAATGATGTATTGGCATCACTGGATTTTTTAAGTAGTTCATTAGCTTTTGGTAAACTAAACTGTTCAGGCAGACTAAAAATGTGTATTTTTACCTTATCTTTATCTCCTGTCTTGAAAATAAAATTCCATGCCCAAATTACTGTCCTTTCAGTGTTAGATTTATGATAGAAACTTAAATACATTCTGGGGTGGAAAGCCTGTTGGACTTTAAGAAGGTCACTTTTCCTTGTTAAGTGTTCAGTTTTGAAGTTTTCCTTTTTAAGAAAATATTTGTACAGATAACGTCCGCTAGTAGTTTTTTTCCCCCTGCAAAACAGGTTAACTATGACCTATTGTACTTTACTTTGAGATAGTTGCTACTTAAGAAAATATGGATACTATCTAAACCATTAATTGGTTATAAATGTACATGAATGTTCATTGGCATGAGCTCTGTAAATACAGAATTGCTGAATGCCTCGCAGTTTGTGATCTGAATTTTTTTTTATCTTCTCTTTAATTCTAACACTGCTTCATCAGGACAGATTCCAAATTGCAGATGGTAGATTTTTTTTCAAGCTATAAGTAACTTTTTATTTTGCATTTATTTTTAACTTCTAAATATCACAGTTATCACCCACAAGTTCAGGTACAGATTCCAAAACTCCTCCCTATGAGTCTTAGTGCTACAATGACCATCCTTGTTATCTTCCAGCCTTAAAGTAGAAGAGATGCATGTATAAATAAATACATGCCCACAAAGAGCACTGACCGTTGGCATTCTAGAGACATATATACGGCCTTTTGAGTATGAGTAGTCATGATATATATATACAACCCTTTGCATAAGAGTTCATATGTTTCAGCAGCTGACTAATGTTAGTCTCTAGCAATTTTTTTTGCAGGTTTAAAATATGACCTCCTTCACTTCTTGACATCTGAGTGTCTCTCTCTATGCTGGAAGAAGGACAGGAGATGCTGAATGTGGCTTAATTAGGCTGCAACTTTATTCCTAGATGTCTGGGAGTACCTGGCAGATAGAATTGTACAGGGCAGATAATTCCATAATCACTTATATATGCTTGGGGAGCCTGCTGTCAGGCCTCCCCTTTTACCCATCTGGGTCCCCGGCCAACTCACTGCTGGAACCTCGCCACCTTTCCCCTCAATGATGGTTAAAAAGGATGGCCTGTAAAGGAATAAGGAGACCTGACACCCTCTCTCTTCCCCACCCTCTTTTCTGCTTCTTTAAAGAATACCTCCTTTAAATCCTTTACTTGCAGGTATTTTATTGTATCACTGTATTTAAGATCATTTCCCTACACCAGCACAACTGACACATAGGCAGACTGGAAAGAGAACTTGGTGGATACAAGGTTATAAATAATGGAGTTCTTAGTGTATACACACTTTAGTTCCAGCCCTTGGAATGTGAAGTGTAAACAAAACAAAGTGGTCTAGTTCTTAAGGAGACTGGTCAAAAATCAAAGTTATGCTTTTAGCTTTTTACAGTATTCTGAAAACATAAAAGCTGTAGATATCCAGGGACTTGCTCTCTCTACAGCTCCACCAGTGTTAGTTAAGTAACAGCCTGAATAAAGGAAATTGGTTTAGGTTTGTTTTTCTTTGAAACACTAAAATAAAACAGTGACAAGCAAGAATATACTTCATATTGACTTGTGTGGTGACAGTCTAAGGTTGATATTTGATTTGCCAGTTAACCTGAAGCTCTGGTACCAGTATTAGACTCATGTTGACAGCAGCGACCTCATAAATAGGAACCATTGCCTATGGCTATATTTAACTTGGCAAAGTACGTTCTAAAATATTTCTAACCTTTTCAACCAAAAGAATGTTCCTTTTCAGTTAATATTTTTCTTGTTTTCTCTGACACTAGTGCTGATATAATGCTGCAAGCTTGGGAGCCAAAGAAAAGGACTGAGCAAAAGCAATTGTAATGCTTATATTGTAAGCTATTTGGGACAATGTGATTATAGGCCAATATTAGGCCTGAATGAACTATCATCTTAAATTCAGTTTGGATGTTAGCATAAGTAATAGGCCCAAAGCACATAACCAAAATGAATGAACTTATGAGAAAGAAGGATTGTTTGTGTTAAATGTGTAGTGATGCTTTGCAATATCAGCATTGTCTTACTGAGAAATTGGGAAATAAAGAGAACATGATTAATTGGGCATCAGGTGCAACAAATAATTGCTTAGAAATGGTTAGTCCAGTAGTTGAGGAAAAATATGGCAATGGAGAGATAAGGGGAAAAATAACTTTGAGAGCAGAGTGCAGTCCTCAGCTGCTTCAGCTGACATTAGCTGAGGTCCAATAAACCAGCATTGACATCCCTTGTTTGCTATAGTATATTTAAAAAAAAAAAAAGAGCAAGGTTTTCTAGGGGTTCTTCATCAGAGCTTTTCCTTACCCCTGTAGAGTCACGCCATGATGAGATGGAGTCTTCCAGTCCTGATCTGGTTGAGAGTATTTGGCCAATGCTTGTAACTGTATTGTTGCTAGTGTATCTAACAGGGGTCGGCAACCTTTCAGAAGTGGTGTGCCGAGTCTTCATTTATTCACTTTAATTTAATGTTTCGCATGCCAGTAATATATTTTAACATTTTTTAGACGGTCTCTCTCTATAAGTCTATATATTATATTACTAAACTATTGTCATATGTAAAGTAAGCAAGGTTTTCAAAATGTTTAAGAAGCTTCATTTAAAATTAAATTAAAATGCTGATCTTACGCCGCTCAGCCCGCTGCCGGCCTGGGGTTCCATTCGCCTAGGCCGGCAGCGGGCTGAGCGGGGCCTGCGGCCAGGACCCCAGCTAGCAAGGGGCCGGCAGCCAGAACCCCAGGCCGGCAGCCAGAACCCCAGACCGGCAGCAGGCTGAGTGGGGCTGGCAGCCGGGACCCGGGCTGGCAGGAGCCGGCGGACGGAACCCCAGACTGACAGCGGGCTGAGCTGCTCACGGCAGGGGGCTAGAGGGGATATGCCCTGATTCCACCCTCCTTCCCCAGGGTCCCGCCTCCGCTTCTTCTCCGGAGCAGCGAGCATGCTGCGGTTCCGGCTCCGCTTCTCCCTCTTCAGGGCCATCAGCCGCAGGGAGGGAGAGGAGGAGGGGCAGGAACCCAGCACCCTGGGGGAAGAGGTGGGGGAGGAGGGAGCTTGGCTGCCGGTGGAGGCTGCCCTGCAGCAGCACCCGTCAGGACCAAGCTTCTGCCCCCTGCCCCCGCAGGAGAGAGCGGTGGGCAGGGGGCGGAGAAGAGCAGGCTGGGCCGAGCAGGATTTTTAATGGCATGCTGCTGCCTGCCGGGATCCCGGCCCCGCCCAGCCTGCTGCCGAACCTAGGCCGGCAGCGGGTTGGGCGGGGCCGGCGGCCAGGATCCCGGCAGGCAGCAGCGTGCCATTAAAAATTGGCTCACATGCCGTCCTTGGCACGCGTGGTGTATATAATATAGGGTGTATATGCATATATTGATACTTAGGATGTAATACCAAGTGGCCTTTGGACTAGTAAAGGAATGCTTGTGTGGAAATTAAGTTTTTGAAAATATTAATAAAGTATTAGGAAAATTATTTGCAACAAATAGGGATAGTGTCTTCCTTGGATGCTACCTAATGTGACAGTAGAAATTGATAACTACAAGAAGACTGGGTAAGCTTCTTCCTGGCATCTCTGTTTCAAAGCAAAAGAGAGACACTTTGGATATTTCTTACCATGAGGGTCTCGGTTTACTATGCTCAGCAGAGCTAATTAACCTTTCAGGGCATTTCACCTCCATACCAGCTCTAGCTTCCGGTCTATTAATTCACATATGTTTAGAGAAGACAACAGACAAGCTTGTAGAAAGCAATCTAATTTCCAAACTTAAATGAACTCCTTCCTCTTTCACTCTTTGTAAGCATCTAGAATGGCTGTTTTATCGCTAGAAGGAAACTGCACTAAATGACATATTTGTAATGGACCAACATTTTTCTTATGCTGGATACTATACTCCAAAACTCATCTTGGAATTCCAGCATGTATACCTGAAGAGTTTAGTGAATAATCTGTTGGTTTAATTCAGTTGGCAAAGGAGATGGGTTGATAAATATATGTGTGGTTAAGAGCTCAGCTCATAAAAGATAAAATGCAACAAATAGCTTTCATCATTTATTTCAACTCAATGCACTCTACTTTCCCAAAGGTTGAAGTACCTAAAGTACCTGACGAGGTGGGAGGGAAGTAACATGCTGTCAGTTTCGGGGCAACTGCAACTATATGGTTGCTCGAGGGCACCCACTGAAAGGTTTCCAGTTTCCACATCCTAGTTGTCACTTCTCTTAGGCCAAGACCCGTGTTTCTCCCTCTAGACCTGGGTTTTTAAGGCTGCACAGCTCCCTGCCTTATACTGTGATATTTTCAGCAAGCCAGTGTCTGCACTTTGCTTTCTCTTCAAAGGCTACAAACAGGTAATTGACCACAGTTACACATTACCACACGGCTCTCTCTAAGCAAGAATGTTTATTCTTAAGGTGAAAGCATTACAGAGAAATGTATTTAACTGCAGCCTGTCAGCCACACTGGGATTACACCATGCCTCTCATCAGTCTTGGTTATACTGCAGGGTGACCCGAACACATCCCCAATCTTAAATTTTCCACCAGAAATGAATGTCCTGTATTGCCCAGGCCTCTCCTGGACAATACATCTTATATTGGGTCTATTATTTCTTTAAAAGAAATATGTGCATAATTTGCCACCCAAATAGAGTTTTCCAGACGCTTCAATTTAAACAGATTGGATTAGAGAAAAACAATAAAACAAATTTATTAACTATGAAGAGAGGTTTTTAAGTGAGTACAAGTAATGAGGTATAAAGGTCAGAAATTGTTTCAAGAAAAATACAGATAAGATGTTTACTAATACGTGACTTAAACTATATTGGATTCAAGCAAAGTTTCTCCCCATATGCTTCCAGCAGTCTTACTAACCAAACCCCTTCTCCCAGAGTGCAGCAAATGCTTCCTTTGTTGCTTCAGGTGCCATGAATGTGATGGGCAGGGGGAGATAGAGGGGTGTCTTAGGCTGTCTGCTCCATTTTTATACTCCTGTCCCCACTTTGAGAAGCATTTCCAGCTGGGAGCAAGGCAACAGGCAGTCTGTGTGGAAGGGAACTATATGCTGTTTCTTTGCTATGATCTAGATTTTTGCCTTTTTGTCCATTACCTGCCAAAGAATGGCCACTTAGCAGGTAATGATCTATTAGCCTTGTTTACAGCTGACTGAGGCCTCAGCTTGCCCTTTGTCTCTGAGGAACTGAGGATTTGGCCACTCCCCAGACTTCTCTGGAAAACGTACTTTTAGTCATGATCTCAGCTTATGTTTATAACTTCACATATAATGCTGCTACATGCCTTTTGCCATCATAGTATTGATCAGCAAATTATGAGTTTTTAAATGATACCTCATGGCCTACCTTATGCAAACATTATTACAATAGTGTGTAAGGTGTGAACACGGGTATATTCTGTCATATTAATACAAAAAGATTTTTCAAGGATATTGCTGGAAATTGCCATATCTGTCATACCAACTATATTTAGTCTCTCGACAGCTGCAATCTAATGAATACTAATCCACCAAGAACTGGTCTCTGTCACAGAATTCACTAGAGTTAAAGGTCATCTAGCTGTAATGTAGGGAATTAGTTTTCTGGGCAAGATTTCATCTCAGCTTTCTAAATGTTGCTTTGATCCTCTGAACTCCCAAATATTTAAGTGCAAAATGCAGGAGAAAGACCTAATTAATAATTTCAAGTATCTAACATTCTCAGGGGCAGGTCTCTAGAAGATACAAATAGACCACCCCTGCTAATATGCAAGTATGGCGAGAACATAAGAATGACCATACTGGGTCAGACCAAAGGTCCATCTAGACCAATATCTTGTCTTCCGACAGTGGCCAATGCCAGGTGCCCCAGAGGGAATGAACAGAACAGGTAATCATCAAGTGATCCATTCCCGGTTGCCCATTCCCAGCTTCTGGCAAACAGAGGCTAGGGACACCATCCCTGCCCATCCTGGCTGACAGCCATTGATGGACCTATCCTCCATGAATGTATCTAGTTCTTTTTTGAACCCTGTTATAGTCTTGGCCTTTACAACATCCTCTGGCAAAGAGTTCCACAGGTTGAGCCATATCTATATGGTAGCAATCCTAAAACAGAAGAAAATATTGAACAGCACATCTGTTTGGAAAAACTAATAGGCTATGAAAATAAGGAACAAGACAGTAGCAGTTCATATAAACAGGCTTCATGGTACAAAAGTAGGCACTACACCTAGAAGCTATACATACAAGATATACATACCAAAGAGCAGATATTGCTCAAACAAATATTCCTTTTCATCACTGAAATGAGTAACTCCAGATAACCTGCAATTTCTGATTAAATCCTTAATATGCTTTTAAAAGTAAGCTTAAGCCAAAACGTCCTCAGCACTTCTGTGTGGCTTTGCAAAGAAAGCTACTCATTTGTCCTAGGAGGACAAGACAAGCCCATTAAACTCATAGGCATAAAAGTAATGCGAGTGACCAAATGTAAAAAATATCTCTGCTATCTCCTCTTTTGGGGAGGGTGCCAGTCCTGCCCCAGGAGCACAGGGTAGGCCATCCCCTCTATTACCCCCACCCGCTTCCAGGTAAACTGCCCTTGCACTTCAAGGGGTACCTGGGCCACGGGACAATATTCCCTATCCCCGTGAATGCACTCCACTAACATCCTTTCCCCAGGGATAAGCCACTGCGGCTTCACTAAGCGCCGCTGTATAAGGGAGTGAGCGGAGGCCGTGTCCACTAGACCCCTCTGGGGCCTTTTCCCGACCCGCACCGGGATAGTGGCCAACCCACGCCCCTTTTTCCGCCACCCAATCTTAGTCCATCCACAAAATGCAGCTGCGCCACATTCCATCACCGGGCAATCCCGGCTTTTATGTCCCAGCTGTCCACACCGCCAGCATACGAGCTGCCCCGGGCGGTTAGGGGTCCCCTTGGGCTCCTCCCGTCGCCTGTCTACTGGCTTCACCCCGGCGTGCTCACGGGGTTTCCTGCCTCCCTCTGGGTTCCGCAGGGCCCGATGCTCCCTCGGCGGGAAGTCGGCCTCTGCATATTCCTCCGTTCTCTGCACAGCGGCTTCTAGGGTGGCCGGCTGATGTCGCCGAACCCAAACCCGCACGCTGTCGGGGAGACACTGTATAAACTGTTCAAGGATCACTTGATCCATTTTCTGTCCCACGGTGTGGGCATCGGGCCTCAACCACCGTGTTGCCCAGTCTGTTAATTTTTGAGCAAAGGCTCGGGGCCGCACGCCCCCCGCCCACCGGGCTGCCCGAAACTTTTGCCGATATTTCTCAACCGAAAGCCCGAGGCGGTCCAAAATCGCTGCCTTCACTGCATCGTAGTCTCTGGCTTGGGCATCCGTCAGGGCCATATACGCTGCCTGTGCCTCCCCAGCGAGATAGGGGGCCAGCCGCAGGGCCCAGGTTGTCCAGTCCCATCCCGCGCCCAGGGCCACCCGCTCGAAGGTACCCAAAAAGGCGTCGGGGTCATCTGCTGGGGCCATCTTACAGAGGCTGATGCCCGGGGCCCGGGTGCCATCTCCCCCAGCAGGACTCACCAGCCTTTGCAGGAGCTGCTGCTGCACAGTCGACTGCTCCTTGATGAAGTCCTGTAGGGCCCTCTGCTGCTTTGCCTGCCATGCGAGTAGAACCTGCCTCTCCACCTGGTGGGACTGCTGGAAGGACTGTAGTGCTTTCTGCGTCTCCGTCTGTTGCTCAGTGAGCCACTGCAAGGTGCTCTCCATTGCCGGGTCGCCAAACTGTGTCTTTGGCACTCAAACAGGATCCCGGACAAGCCCCCACTTGTAACAGGTCCTTTGTCGTGCCTCTCTTCCCCGGGGTTCTCTGGCTGCCCCAATAATGCTCAGAGAGGCTTGTTGTTATGCAGCACCTGTGGTTTTTATTTACATAATGTTTTCCCACCACCAGAGGTATACTATGTACAGCTTGCAGGCCTGATAAACTCTTCCCTCAAACAGAGTCTGCCCTCAGCCTGGAGACTGACCTTCCCCTGGCCCCTTTCCCCTTGCTTCTGGCTGCCAGCCAGTTTTTATAGCCCTTGAATCCTCAGGCCCGCAGGTGCAACCAATTCTAAAGGCCAGGCACCAGGCTTCTCCCCAGCCCCAATCCATTTCCCCTGATTGGGGCTGGCTGAGCAGGGGCTAATTAGGTGCTTTTGCACCAGCACCCTGCTACAAGGAGCATAGGTTGCATTCCCTAGACGTCAGGAGGCGCTAGCCTTGTACATTGAAAGAACCAAGCCATTCCACGGGTCAACGCAATTGTTCGTCATGGTGGCCAACAGGATGAAAGGTCGTCCAGTATCCGCGCAAATAATTTCTTCTTTGATCACTGGCTGCATTCGCTGCTGCTACAATCAGGCAAAGGTGCCACCTCCAATGATTGTAACCGCCCACTCAACCAGGGCACAGGCCTCTTCGGCAGTTTTCCTGGCCCAAATACCTATCCAGGACATCTGTAGGGCGGTCACCTGGTTGTCCATCCACACGTTAATGTCCCATTACATACTTACCCAGCAGGCCCGGGACGATGCTGGCTTCGGCAGAGCAGTACTGCAAGCCACTAGACTGTGAACTCCGAACCCATCTCTGAGGATACTGTTTGTGAGTCACCTGGCATAGAATCAACATGAGTAAGCAACCTCTGTCGGAGTTGCAGGCAAGAAGGAACTGATTGGGCGTAGAGTCGGTGGTGCCTAATATACTGACGCATGAGTGCGGCACTCAAGGGAGCGCCACAGCCGACCCTACGGATACCACTAAGGCAAAAGTCTCCGACTGTGCATGTGGACGCGCACTCAGCTAGAATAGAATTGACATGAGCAACACATCTCGAAGAACAAGAGTTATGAAAGGTAGGTAACTGTTTTTTCCCCTTGCTCCTTCAGCATATCCTGGCAGGTTTCAGTAAGGCCATAAACTACATTCCCTTGGAGTACCAGTCTCAGCTACATCAGGCCTCTGCATGCATCAAAACTGGGGCTTTTACCAGTATAACTGCACCCCTAACAGATGTAGCTGTGCTTGGTAAGACCAGATCAAGGCTTTCATTGCCATTTTGTTGGGCTGGAGAGTTGTACTCCCTTTCTCAAGCGTGGGTACTTCAAATTCTTTCTATGAAGTTGGTGATTAGTTTACCTTCCAGAATTCCTTCCTAAGGGTCAAGGATTTCCACACCAGTGAGCCAGTGGCTTCCCCCACTTTCTACCTAAACCCCTTTTCTCCCCTAACAAGAGACTCCACTAGAAGTGAAGAGGGTTATCAAGCAGAGTTGGTCAGAATATTTTTGACTAAATGAAATTTTGTCAACTGATGCTGTTCTGTTGCCGTTGAAATGTTTTGTGAAGAGATAGTGAACCAGTCTCTCATTCTGTAGCCTGGTGATTAGGGGGCCTCAGTCAGAATGATCTGGGTCTGAATTATGCCGCGCAGGGACTTGAACCTGGGTCTCCCATAGCGTATGCCCTGAGGACAGGCGTGCACAGACCCTTTTTCTTGTCCCCTCCAGCCCCCCACTTATGTCAACACAATTCTCTTTTTGCAAAAATGTTCCTAAGGTTTTGTTGTTGTTTCAGTGCAGAATGAAAACAACCTTTGAAACCTTGAAAGTTGCCACGAAATGGAATTCTCATCCTCCAGCAAGCTCTACTAGCAGATTTTATGTGCATAGGACTTAGGCTGTTTGTGTTCTTGGAGTAATGAAAGAATGACCTGCATCTAAAGTCAAAATTAGTGGCTGGTTAAAATGCCTCAACACTGTATATCAGCATGAGGGTTAAGCCCCTCAGATAGCACTGAAGGGATGCTCCATCAGATGCAATTGTGTTTCTTGGGTGCAAAACAGAGGCCATGTCTCTCGATCTGCCGGGGCTGTTGCCTGATCTTTGCTTCAGCAACCTCCACTTAGCGGATCTAGATTCCTCCAAGGGGGGAAAAGGGGGCATGTGGAACTCCAGCCTGCTTCTCAGGTAAGGCCTCATCCTCACCGGAGGGGGTGGGGGTGGATACTGCTTGTCACATCTGCAAGGTTGTCTGTACAACAGTAGGATGGGAGAAGAGGGGAATGCCTGACTAGGAGTTTACTCACTGGTGAAGGAATTTTATGCAGGTACTCCTCTTCTCCCATCCCTCGTGTCCTCTCTTCCTTTAACTGTGTTTTTTTTCTTTTCTCTGGGAATTCTGAGTCTAGGGATGGGAGGTAGTATGTGCTCAATCCTTGGGCTTTCACTGTTCTTCACCTCCTTGCTTCCTGGTAAACGACACCATAAAACTAGATTTTCTGTATCGGACTTGACTCCACCTACCTCCTTCACCGATGTGCACATTGTCCTTTTCCTCATTATGTAACCTTACCAAACTTCATTCTAAAAACTTCTGTACAAAACTTCTGACCCTTTCCATTTTTTCTGTTGGAAAAGTTAGGCTGTTCTTCAAGGTTTGCAGCTAGAGGAGGGCATTTCAGACCTTGCGTAACCAGTCCCACTACACAGCATCACTGAGAATAGTATGGTACACTGTCTTTTTTATATACTTGGTACCATAGTGAATGTACCACAAGCTCAGAAGCAAGCAGAAGGCTCTGAAGACTTCATCCTTTGGTGGGTTTTCTTTAAACACACACACATCTGATAAGTGACAGAATTCTTTACTGGAGTTGGCAGAAAAGTGTACAGCAGTTTGAACAGTTACAATAAAAGAGAAGGGGTTCCTTCCCTAGCAGCAGCCTAACAGAAAGGGTGCTGGGGTAATTGAATCTCATAGGTCTTCTCAGATCTAGTTCTTAGGCTGCCCCTTCCTGGGCTGCCTCCATCTCATGCATGGCAATTAAGTACTGGGCTGTAGATTGCACTGGCCAGATTTCAGTCCCATAGCCTCTGGTCCTGCTGCACCCCTCTACTGTGTCATTTTGTCCAGCTGCAGAGAGTCACCTACACATCCCACTTGCCCTCAACTAGATGGAGCTTGATTCCCTAATCAGTAGTAGGCTTTTCATCCAGTCTCCCCATCTCAACTCTTGGGCTTCCTGCTGATTAGCTTTCCCTCCATAGATTGCTCTCTGGATGCTGCTCGCATACACAAACAGCTTTCTGGCTCTCCCCCTCAAAACAATAGAGGAAAATAATCCAAGTACAAAAAATAAGGATAAACTAGTTCATATTTTCTTTGTTTATAATGTGTTTATTTTGTGCATTTGACAGCATTTTGCATATAGTCGCTTCCATTCTTTCCCCTTGTATGGTCAGCCTGTTGCCGCAGTTGTTTGTGGCTCTCTCACACAGCAACAGGAGAGAGAAAAACACTTATAAATGTGATTTTATAACCCACTGAAATTGGCAAGGGAACACGGGAGCATTTTAGGATAACCTGACTCAAATTCAAACTGATGATGCCAAGCACTTTTTTGAGTGTAATTGCCAAGGCAAGTGGGGGATGGTGGAGAGCAGGAGGAAGAGTTGTTACTTGACCACTGGTCAAGTAATTAGGAATTCTTCTACTGATTGCACATCTCCATTCCATTGTAGGTGTAAGTGCACTCCAGTGCACAGTTGTTAGCTTTTTCCCTTGGTGGTATCTGTTGGGGCAGCACGAGTGCCCTCTGCTGCCTTCCACATTATGTGCAGACGTAAATAGCAGGGTCACCACAACCCCTCTCAGTTCCTTCCTACCACCCATGATAGTTGTTGGAGTTGTAGTCCCTTTCCTTGTTTCTGCAAGTCTTGTCATCTAGTGTGCAAATAGTGCCTCTTTTAGTTTCTGTATAGTTACTGTAGTTTCAAAAAAAAATGTTGTTTGTGTGGCTCTGGTGCCCAATGTGAAGAAGGAATGTCATGCAAGATAACTGGCCATGCAAGATAACTGGATAGCTTGCAACTCCTTGATAGTTATGTGTAGACTGAGATCTTGGGGAGACCAGAGAGACTGCATCAGCAGGGCCCCAACTGTGCCCTCCAAACCCAGGTCCGAAGCATTCATGACTAAGGTAAGAGATCTTGAGGTGAGGCAAAGGGAACTCCCTTACAGACATTGTCTGGATCAGCCCACCTATCTAAGGAGGATAAGATGCAATTTGGTATATTCACTAACGTGTCTCTGTGGGGGCTCCTTGATGAATGCACCTTGGCCAACCAGCCTTGTAGCAGTCTGAAACGCAGCCTGGTGTATTGAACTACATAAGTGCACGCTGCCATCTGTCTCAGCAGCCTTATTTAGTTTCTTAACATGGTGAGGGTAGCCTTTTAAGTCTACAATGATACTTTGCATTGTCTGAAACCTTGGCTGAGATAGGAAGGCTCTGGTCATTGTAAATTCCAGTCTTCCTCCCTCCCACCTCCCCAAATAAATTCTGTTTTCTGTGCCGGAGGAAGGACCGACTTCTCTGTGTTGATCAGCAGGCCAAGCATATCAAATGTGGATCAGATTATGTTTATGCTGGACAACACCTGCAATCTGGATCCACCTCATATCAGCCTGTCCTCCAGGTAAGGGAAGATGTGGACTCCTGACCTCCAACGGAATGCTGCTACCGCCACCATACACTTAGTAAAAACACATGGGGCAGCAGAGACCACAGGAAAATCCTTGCACTGATAACGACAAGAGCGGATAGTGAATCTTAAAAATGTTCTGTGGTTCTGATTAATTGCCTCATGAAAGTAGCCATCCTTTAAGTCAAAAGCAGCATACCAGTCCCCTGGCTCCAGGGTAGGAATAATGGAAGCTAGAGTGACCACCCAGAATTCTGATATTTTTTAGGAACTTGTTTAACAACCTTAGATCTAAAATAGGCCTGAGACTCCCTTTTACTTTCAGGATCAGGAAGTATTGGGAGTAAAAACCCTTTTGCCTAAACAAAAGAGGGACCTCCTCTGTAGCTACTACAAGAAGAAGCAATTGTCTCTCTTTCAGTAACAGTCTTGTGAGAGAGGTCTCTGAAGAGGGATGGGAAAGGATGAGGAGGAGGGGGGGTAAAAATAAATTGGAGTGTGTATCCCACTTCCACCATGCTTAGAACCCACAGATCTGTTGTGATGTGGGCCCAAGCATGATAGAAGTGAGACAGGAGGTTTGCAAAAATTGGGGAAGAAATAGATAGCACTTTTAGAACTGCTAGTCTTCTCTTGACTGCCCCATCAAAATGAGCTTTCAGAGGATGACGCCTTCCTCGATGAACCAGCATCTGCAGAGGCAGAGGATGATAGTTACCATCTTTTGTAATCTGTGCTCCTTCCCCTTGGCATATTCTGGTCTCAAGGGGCAAACCTCTGAAACTGCTGGGACTTGTTAGGACAGAAGGTCTGCTTCACTGCTGGGGTGTAAATACCTAGGGATTTTAGGATTGCTGTAGAGTCCTTGGCACTATGCAGGGTCTCGCCAAAAAGAGCAGTGGCCCTTCAAAGGGGAGGTCTGACTGTTGAACCTCTGGCAGGAGGTCAGAAGAGTGTAATCATGATGAGCACCTCAGCGTGGTGGCAGAGGCCATGCCACTAGCTGCAGAATCTGTTGCCTCCAGACCAGCCCGCAGATCCATTCTGGCAACCAACTTGCCTTCCTTGATCAATGTCTGAAACTCCTGTTTTGCATCATGTGGAAATTTGTCTTTGAACTTTGAAACTGTCTCCCACAGGGTGAAATTGTAGCACCGGACCAAAGCTTGTTGGTTTGCATACGAAGCTGTAACCCACCTGTGGAATAAAGCTTCCTCAAATAGGTCTAGCTTTTTTGTCTCTGTTCTTTGGGGTTGATGCCTGGTGCCCATGTGTCTCTCTCTTATTGGCTGCCGCCATCACTACTAGGGAGCCCAGAGGGGGATGATTACAGAGATGTTTGAATCCCTGAGAGAAGACGTAGAACCTCTTCTCCACTCTTTTTGCAGCAGATGGCAGGGAAGCTGCCAAAGAACTTTGGTGGGCTCCAAGATAGACTTATTAATAGAGCTATCCTAGCTGGGGCTGCTGATGACAAGATGTCTACATGTCTGTAGGACTTTTCCTGGATTGACTCTGGGTGGATGTAGGGCCAAAGCCATCCACCTCAACAATTCTCAATGAGTCTTGAAATCATCAGGAGGCAGGGAGATAGGATCTACCACAATTGCCTAATCAGAGAACGAGGAAGAGGATGCCAATGGTGCTGGGGACTGCTCCAGTTCCTGCTCCTCTCATGGATGCTTATGAGAGGAGTCCTGAATCTGCTCCGTGCCAGGCTCGGTACCAACCCTAGGATGTTTGCGGCCTTGATGCTCCTGATGGCCAGTAGGTGGAGTCAGGTGAGGTGGGTGAGGTGATGCTCTCGCCTGAGGGGGAAATTCCCATGGGTTCCAAAAGGCCACTGATATGGCCCCAGTCTCCAACTTTTCAGTATGCCCCCTGTTGACACTGATGCTGAAACCAGGATGGACAAGAAGTATATTGCGGATGGTGAGAACAACGAGGTTGGGACACAGAGGAACCTACTTCACAATCTGATGAAGAAGAATCCTCTTCTTGCAGGGATAGTAGGGCTGTATCTCTTAGTACCAGTGAGGTACATTCAGACTCTAAAGAAAGGGTAGCTGAGTAGCTCATCTGTGGCTTTTCCCTAGACAGTACCATATTAATTGGTACACTAAGAGCCGATTCTGGTGGACATGCACAGTGCGGAGGTGAAGTTGCTAATGTTGGTACCTTGGGCACCAGGCAAAACTCTTGAACTACCAATGCGGAGGTGAAGTTGCTAATGTTGGTACCTTGGGCACCAGGCAAGACTCTTGAACTACCAATGATGGCAGTTCTGCAAGATTTAACAAGTCTCTTGCAGCCTCAAATGCCTCGGAAGTAGATGGTATTGGGAAAGCATTCTATGATACCAGGGCATGAGGCAATGCCAATAATGGTACATCAGGAGTCACGCTCTGCAGTCAACAAACTCCCCTGCTCAGAGGTATGCTCCAGAGACTGCCTCCTCTTTGAGCGCATTCCCAAGCCTTTACATGAGCTTGACCTCTTTGCCTCCTTTGATGATCCTGCTACCAAATCCAATTTACAATGCTCTTCTTTGGTACTGGAAACACTGATCTGCCTCTCAATACTTTTAATGCCAGAGGTGCACTACCAACTCCTGCCGAGGTACTCAGTACCCTGACTGAGAGAGATGGTTCAGATGGAGGATGTAGCACTCATTCCAGAAGAAGATATTTAAGTCTGACTGCCCCATCCTTCTTGGAGTGGGCTTAAATCCCTTACAGATGCTACAGCATAAGAGCCTACCTCAAGCACTTAAGGCAGCTGGGGTGAGGGTCACTGATAGGCACTGACTTCCCACAAGAGTGGCAGGGTTTGAAACCCAGAGAGCACAGCGTATCGCCAGTATTGAGATTGGACACTAACTAAACAAACGGGAAGTGGGGAGGGCCCAGTCCTCACTACTCTGCCAGGAAGCAATTCTGCTTTGTGACTTCTGCACTGGCAACTTTGTACTTCTAAATGTGGCCTTCCTTCCAGGGTCTCAAAATACGCTGGCTGATTGTCTAAGCAGGTTGTTTATCAATCACCGTGAATGGTCCCTTCACCCAGACATAGTAAGGTCCATTTTCCAGCTCTGCCGAATTCCCCATGTGGATCTGTTTGCAACAAAAGGCAACAGAAAATGTCACCAGTTTTACTCCTGGGCAGGCCACAGTCATGGCTCATTGATGGATGTTTTCCAGCGGCCATGGTAAGGGTCTCCTGTACACTTTCCCCGTCATCCCTCTTCTGCCCAGGGTTCTGCGCAAGGCCCATGTTATACTGACTTCCCCAGCATGGCCCCATCATCATGGTTTTCAGAGCTCTTAGACCTATCAGTCAGTCCCTTACTGTCACTCCTGCTTCACACAGACTTGATTTCACAGAAGTGTGGCTGCCTCCTCCACCCCAATCTTCAGGCCCTTCATCTGACTGCTTGGAGGCTTCATGGTTAACATCACGGAGGAGACCTGCTCTAGAGAAGTTCAGAATGTGCTGCTGCATAGTAGAAAAACATCAACCAGATAGAACTACTTACTTGGCTAAATGGAAGAGCTTTTCCATCTGGTCCAGACTGAAAGGGATTTACCTGGCCGTTGTTTCTATTCAGCACGTGCTAGACTATCTTCTGTCCCTGAAACATCAAGGATTGGCGATTAGCGCGATTAGCTTGATCAGAGTACACCTGGCGACTCTATCAGCATTCCATCCACCTATGGATAACTGCTCTCTTTTTTCCAACCTGATGTCTGTAAGATTTTTCAATGGCTTGGACAAGCTATTTCCACACATAGAGACCCCCTATTCCCCATGCAGCCTGAATCTATTCTTAACCTACCTAATGTGCCCCCCTTTGAGCCTCTAGTGACCTGCTTTCTGTTGCACCTTTCAATGAAGGTAGCATTTTTAGTAGCCATTATATTGGCCAGGAGAGTGGGGCACTGAGGATGCTAGTATCAGATCTTCCATATATGGTTTTCTATGCAGACAAAGTCCACCTTCAAAAGTGGTTTCCACTTTTCATATTAACCAAGCAATCTTCTTACCAACCTTCTTCCCAAAGTCTCATGGTAACAAGGGTGAGGTGAGACTGCACACTCTGGACATTAGAAGACCTTTAGCATTTTATCTGGAATGGACTAAACCTTTCAGGTCTCTGACTCAATTGCTCATGAATGAAGGGTAGTCATGTTTCTACTCAAAGGATATCATCTTGGACATCCAGTTGTCTTTGCCTATATTACCAGTTGGCTAACATGAAGCCACCGGAGAGAGTGCTGGGTCATTAGATTAGGTCCCAAGCAACTTCTGCAGCCTTTCTGGCTAACCTTCCCATATTAGACATTTGCAAAGTGGCAAGCTGGTCTTATGTCAAACGTTTGCCTCTCACTACACTATCAAGAATCTAGAGATGCTAAATTTTGATGAATGGTCCTCCAGTCCCTGTTCAAGTAGACTCCCAACACACCTTCACTTGGGACTGCTTTGAGTCACCTGCACTGTGCAATCACTTGAAGAAGAAATGATGACTAACCTTTCCATAACTGTTGTTCTTCAAGATGTATTTCTATTACACAACCTGCCCTCCTTCGTCTCTCTATTGGAGTTTTCCTGTAGGAAGGAACTGAGAGAGGTTGGAGCTGGCTCTGCCCTTTATGCCTGCATGCAGTATGCAAGGCAGCAGAGAGCACTTGTGCTGCCCTGACAGATACCACTAAGGGAAAAAACTCTTGACACCTGTGCACGAGCATGTACGCACATCTACAGTGGAATGGACATGTGCAACACATCTCAAATAACAGTTATGGAAAGGTTAGTAACTGTGTCATCTAGGAAGGTAAGGCTCAACTTTAAAGAGCTTAGAGAGTCATTTAATAACTGAATTAAAGTGCAGAGATGTAAGTGAGCTGTCCTGACACTGAATTGTGATGTCATAACAGTACCTTAATATCTCAGACATACCACCACTACCTCACACCCGCCTCTTCCCCCCCCCCCCCCCCAACCAATTATCCTCTTCTTTGGCTACTGGGAACAAGAGAAATTTCAGTCATGCCTTTTCTTTCCCTGTGCAAGAGGGGTGGGGGCGGTGGAGAGTGGATATTTTGTTCTGTCAAGTGTGTCAGGCAGTAGGGGATGCGCACTCCACCAAACATCCAAGAAGAGCAAAAAGACTGATCAACCCTCCCTGTTCTCCGATGGCCTCTCTTCCTCTGAGCAGCTAGGGTGGGGAGAGGTGATGACTGAGTAACACTGGTGAAAGTGAGGGTTAGGTAAGTGAGGTGATGTTTAATTCTGTTCTACACATCCAGTTTAAACTTTACTACAGAGAACCTTTCTAGATTTAGTACAAATGGATGGTAGGGAAGCTCTTGTGCACCTGGATTCCAAGTGTACCGTTACATCACTCTGTTTGCAGTGAGGCTTATTTTTGTATTACAGATTAGGGTTAAACATTACTATAGAAAATTTTCCTGGGTATAACTGTTTCTCTCCTGGGTTTCTTGTAGCATGCAGAGGTAATTCTTGATCTGCTAGTTCATAAGTGTCCTCTAGATGGCGCTGAAGGATTTTGTTTCCTTTTGTAGGAGCTACATTTAGCCAGTGATCTACAGCACCAGTGTTAGGAACATATCATTGTCTACTGTCTAATAGAAGAATTGGCAAGCTTTCTTTATTTTTAACAATTTATGAGGTCAATATGTATTGCTGTCCAAACATGGAATATACTGTCACCTTTATGTTTAATGAAAGGGCCACAGGGCAGGGAGAGGGCAGAGAATTCTATTCCTTCCCACAAACATGAGCTTGACGTGTTTCTCAGGTAGTGGGGGAGAAAGTCCCTGCAGCTGGCCTTTCAAATGTCTGGCCAGTGAAGATTATGTGAGTTAGCAGCTTCTTTTGTGAAAACAAGAATAGCAGATGTGGGAGAATTTTGCATTATAGCATGAAATGCCCCCAAGGAAGGATGACCATATTTCCCAAAGGGAAAATGGGACACCCACAGCTACTCGCCAGAGCACCTCTCCCTGCCCCAGGGCTGATGTTGGTTGCTGGAACCCTGCCTAGCCCCTACATGCTGGAATGCTGCCTCCCCCACCGTATGGGGCTGGCATCTCTGCTTGCCACCTCTGTACATTCCTCCACACTGGACCCCACTTTTTTGACAAAAGTGGGTATTTGTCCCGTTTGCTCTCACCAACTGATCGAGTCAGCAAGAGCAAACGGGACAAATGCCCACTTTTGAGAAAAGGGAAAAAAAAAGTTGTTGGGACAGCCAGGACAGGGCTTAAAAAAGGGGCTGTCCTGGCAAAAACGGGACATATGGTCACCTTACCCCAAGCCTCTTCAAGTGAATGATGATCTGTAAAATTAAGGATACTTGAGATTGATGGGGCTGGTTAGGCATGAGACGAAAGTGAGAGGGAAGGGAGACGTTCTTGTGGACCAGGGGAAAGGTGGGGCAAGGAAGGTAGTGAAACTAAGAAGGATGGAATGAGAGTGAAGATGATGGAGGAAAAAGAGGCAAGCTGAAAATGAAGCAAAGGAAATGGAAAGAAGGAAGAACAAAAGTAAGGAATCATAGGTGAACTATTTGTAGTTTAATGCCAAAGTGTTTCAGTAAAATACATGGCTGATAGTAGCTACATGCAAACCCACATGTGTGCACCTACATAAATAACGTAGTTACACACTGAGCTTGTGTTAGGTGGTGGGTTTTTTCTTGCACTATTTGTTTTCATCTCCTTCTCTGGATACTCTGCTAACCATCCCCCTGCATGGTTAACTTCTCCGCTTGATGCTGGAGGACACTTCTAAAGGGCAGGTTTTGTTGTTTTGTTTTGATTTCTTCAGGTAGGAGACTGAAAATTACTCTGTTTAGTAGGCCGGTCAAACAATATTGCCACTGCACAGCTGCTAGACCAATCCTGAAGAAAGCCCAGTGGCAGCTTGGGGACAGGATGTTTTGATTAAAATTAACAAAAACACTTGAAAAGGGGGCAGGCTTTTTTTGAGGAGAGGGTTGATGAGGAAAGTAATTTAGTAAAGGGTCCTTTGGCTCAAGAAGCTTGAAAATCATTGATCTAACTTGTTCCTTTACATATCTCCAAAATCAAACTACTAATTAGATGTTAGAAGGCTGTGACAGTCTTAGGCCCAGTAACATTTTAAGTGGGCCAAAAATTGGTCAACTTTGCCAATCTTATCACAGCAAAATGAAGGTAACCAAACCCCCTGCTATGTATGCTTACTACTAAAAAATTGCAGATGTACTATGGTGTTGGTGTGTGTGTCTGATGAAAATGTTGGTTTGTAGTAAAACTTATCTCTTAGTACATGGGGAAAAAATGCTTCCGCATCTATTAGCCATCACTTAGCAATGCCTGGAATAGCACTGTTGCCAATGTGCAACGCCACCAGCATCCATTAATTGTGTCCCTAATTTCTACTGCAGTGTGTAGAACACATTTTCCTATGCTTATCTAAATGCTGTTTTAGTACTGTGCATACTGTACTGCCAGTGCCAAATGCTGCTAATTTATCATTAAGTAATACAGTATTTATCAGTAATGTTTGCAATTAGAGCACTCAGTAGCAGAGTCAAAGTGGTTCAGCGAAAGGGTTTAATGGTTCATGAGAAAAAAACAGCAGTCGGGACCTAGTAGTTTCTAGAGGGGAGATTTCTCTTCTGGAATTCAAATGACTGTTAAGCACTTATGGGGTGGGGAGAGTGGAACAAAGAGCAAATTATATGCATGTTCATATACAGCTTTTCTCTCAGGAATGGCTTCTCTGAAACTGAGGAGTAGACTGGGCTCGGATGCTGTGGCATGCCATGGTTAGTGCTTCTCTAGCAGCCACATCAGCTGCTGAAAAAATGAGGTTTTCATTTTTTAAAAAAAGTTTCAAGTCTTTTAGATTGCATTGCTGATATTCAGAATAAGAACTGATGCAATTCTGTCCTATGGCAGGTATAGAGAAACCATAGGTGTGAACTGCCCCTATTGACCTAAATGTGTTGACTCCAATACCAACTGTTTAAATGTCAAAACTATTTAATTGGTGATTACTTTGGTAAAAACATTCTGCAGTTGTGTATGGGGCTTGATGTTGAGGTTGGGTTCTCAAACTGGGGGTTATGATTACTCTGTCTTTCTTTATGGCTCAATGGAATGAAATCCTGGGACTTTTTTCTGTTGTAACATGGGGTAGTGGTTTGAAAAAGGTATTTCCCTCAAACTTGATTCCTGCCTGATACTCACATGAAACAATCAGTAAGAAGATATTGTAGTTGTCACTCTGTCTGGAGTGGTTCACAACCATGAGTGCCTACCTCAGGGCAGACTATCAAAAACAGGGCAGACACCCCAAACTGGTGGTGTGTTCTGTAATTAGATTTCAACAACCCAGTAACAAATGTGAACTGCTAGATCACTGTTGCAGTCTTACCATGGAGTCACTCTTGGGATCTCCAGTCTATATTGCCAACCAGGAATTAGTGATAAATGGTGATTTACACCCAAAATCATAAAATATTCAAGTTGCTCCATATCCCAAGAGACCAGTCACTTACCCCAGATCAACTTGTAGCTTAGATCTCACACCAAAGACAATTCCTATAGCCAGTCCTGTAATTAACTAAAGATCTGTTAACTAGGAAAAAAGAAATGAGTTATTTACAGGTTAAAGCAAGCAATCATGTATACACAAATAAATTTCAGTTTGTGATTCAAAAGGTGACCGAAATGTAGTAATCTATCAGTATGGAATGCCTTTGTAAGGTTTAACCCAGGTCGACCCCGGGGATCTCTGCTTTTTTGTTTCTTAGCTCCAGCCTTTCTCAGAGTCCTAACAGCAAAGAAATGAAAAATCTTCCTTCTAGCTATTTCTATTTCCCTCTTCCAGCATTCAAACCAATGGGATGAGGCCTTCCGCATGTACTTCTCCATGGAGGGATGAGGCAATTAACAAAGCTTTTGTCCTACAATGGCCCACTTAATTTTGATAGTCCTCCTGGAGGGGTTAGGGGAGCCACTCTTCCCATCTGAGTTCACAAATTCAGAGCAGGCATTTTTACAATTATAAAACAAACATATTGTACCTTGTAGCATATAATACAGAAATTACATGTAAGATTAATGCATGCTGCAACTTACAAGCATTTTATAGAGTTGTCATCGTGCGTCTGTGGGTCCCAACCAATGTTCCCTCTATTTTTTTCCATCCATTTGCAGAATAAATTTGATGTGCACCGAGGTATGTGTGGATGTGTGCCATCAGTAGAAGCAAAAAACCTAGATATAATATATATTTTTAAAAAGTTACCATAGGGATAATTACTCCAGCCAGGATAGGTTGGGCATTTTAGAACTCACTACTCAAAGAATTAAATTTAAGTGTAAGAGAAATAAAAATTATGAAATGCATAGACCAGTAAAAATACTAAAATAACACACTGAAAGAATAAAATTACAGAGAATATATGTGCATTGCAGGAAATACCAAGAAGTAACAACAACAACAATACAAGTATTGTTGGGAGGTGAGTGTGAAAGAGACTGTGTGTGTGTGTGAGAGAGAGAGAGAGAGAGAGAGAGAGAGAGAGTCATGGTATGACACGTGTGTGTGTGTGTGTGTGTGAGACATAGAGACTGTGTGTGACTGTGTGACACAGAGACTGTGTGTGTGTGTGTGTGTGTGTGTGTGAGAGAGAGAGAGAGAGAGAGAGAGAGACAGTCATGGTATGACACGTGTGTGTGTGAGACATAGAGACTGTGTGTGACTGTGTGACACAGAGACTGTGTGTGTGCACGCTGCTGGGAAGGTTTGAGAGCTGCCGTGTGCTGTCTCTTTAAGACACTCACTGAAAGCTCTCCTGCTCTGTCCTGAGCCCTGTTGTTTACCCTCCCCTGCTCTGCAGAGATAGGAGGGTACAGGGGTGGGATGGTGGGGGAGAGGCGAGAGTGTGTGTGTGTGCGCGGGCGCGTGCGAGAGAGAGAGAGAGAGAGAGAGAGAGAGACTGTGTGAGCTGGCTGCTGGGGAAATCTCAGAAACAGTGCACTGTCTTTAGAAAGGCACTCACTGTTCACCGCAGCAGCTCTGAGTCCTGAGCCAGGATGTGTCCCCTCTCCCCTGCTCTGTGGCGACGGGGTACAGGGATGGAGGGGAGGGGGACACCCTGACATCAGCACCCACCCCCCCCCGCTCTGTGCAGAAGGGAGCAACATTGGGGGAGTGGCACCTGAACACATACTGCCAGCTGTGCACACTCTGCTAATCGGCTGGGCATCATTTGAATCTCTCTTGGGTGGCAACTCAAGTGCGCAGCTTACAGGGAACACAGGTCACAACTGAGAATACCAAATTCAGGACAAACTGCTGAGAAATATGGCAGAGACACCCCAAAACTGGTGGTTATTCTCCCATAAGTTATACCAAACCAGCAACAAAAGTAAACTTCTGTTTCACCACACTGGCTAACAAGAAGTCAAAAAAGCAGTCTCCTTAGGCATTCCAGTCGTGGATTCAACACCCAGACACTAGATTTAAAGATGAGTGGTTATTTAAAACCAGTTTCATCAAACAAAAGGGTTTTTCTGATCCCAAAGGACCAGCCACATACCCAGGTCAATATATAACTCAGATCTTACCCAATAATCACATTCTTGCTAATCCTTTAGTATCTAAAATCTAAAGGTTTATTTATAAAAAGAAAGAAAGGTGAGAGTTAAAATTGGTTAAAGGAATCAAATACATACAATAATTGCAAAATTCTTGGATCAGGCTTGTAGCAGTGATGGAATGAACTGCTGGCTTGTTAAGTCTCTGGTTGCTTCCAAATCATTGGAAGGTCCTCATTAGAATGGTTAGAATGCTCCCATTAGTATAAGTTCATACTCCAGAGGTTTGAGCAGGAAATAGGCAAAATGGAGGTGTTTCCAGCGCCTCTCTCAAGTGAAGAGAAACCCATTGTTCTCACTGTGGAAAATTACAGGTAGCAGGATGGTGTTTGGGGTCACATGGGCAAGTCACATGTTCATGCATGCTTTCACTTAGTCATAGCAGGAAAGTCCATTAAGTGTAGATTGGCATCTTCCATTGTGAGTTAAGTGTTCTTTAATGGGCCACTCAATTTGAACAGTTCCTTCACAATGTGCTAGCTAAACACCTTGTGGGTGCTATCCAGAAGCAAACATTTGAAATACAGGTATAGAACCAATACTTATAACTTCAGATACAAAAATGATACATGCATACAAATAGCATAATCTTATTCAGCAAATCACAACCTTTCCATAGACACCTTACTTGACATACTTTGTACAAGATTTGTTGCAATTATATAACAGTGGTAGCAACAATGATCTACATGGTCATATTTTAATCAGATAACTTCACAAGAGTCTAAACACTAAACACATTCTTACAAGTCTAATACCTATCTTGACCAATATTAACATATAGGTGAGCTGGTCTGGTTTCCAGCTATGAATTTGTCAGTGCTCAGCTGATGCCTGCAGATTTGGCAAGAGCTGACACCTGGTTTACCAGCATCACGGTAATATTTCCTCTCACACACACATGCGTGCACACGAAACCTCCAACAGTTCTCATGATACATTTAACATCTGACCAGTATTATGCATCCTGAAATTTGTATTCATAGATTATAGCACAGTAAGCAAAAAAGCAATGAGTCTTCACAACTCCACCCTCTTATGAAAATCATTATTATTTTGTCAGCATTCACATATGTTGAGACAATATTAAGGGCACAACAGCAAACTGTTCCGATGTGAAGGAAGAATAGCAAGAAGCCAATATAGCTTCATGAGGAGTGCTTTGATGACATGAAATTCAGAAAGGAATCCTACAAAAAGTGGAAATATGGACAGATTGCTAAAGAGGAGTAGAAAAGCATGTAGCGCAAGCATTCAGGGACAAAATCAGAAAGTTACAAAATGAGTTACACCTAGCAAGGGACATAAAAGGCAATAAGAAGAGGTTCTATAAATATATTAACATCAAGAGAAAGATGAAGGAAACTGTAGGTCCTTTACTGAGTAAGGAAGTAGAGCTAATAATGGACAACATCAAGAAGGCTGAGATGTTTAATATCTATTTTGCATCAGTCTTCACTAAAAAGGTAAATTGTGACCAGTTACTTAACACAATATTTACAACCAAGGGGAAGGAACACAAACCAAAATGGGGAAAGAACAGGTTAGAGAATATTAGCTAATTTAGATATATTCATCTGGGCCTAATAAAATTCAGTTTAGGAACTAGCTGAAGCAATCTCAAAATCATTAGTGATTATCTTTGAGAACTCATGGAGGATGGCTAAGGCCTAGAGGACTGGAGAAAGGCAAACATAGTACCTATCTGTAAAAAGGGGAACAAACAAAACCTGGGCAATTATATAGACCTGGAAAAACACTGGAACATACTATTAAACAATGAATTTGTAAGCACCTTGAGGATAATTGGGTGATCACTAATAGCCAACATGGATTTGTCATGCCAACCCAACCTAATTTCCTTTTTTGAGAGGGTTCCTGGCCTAGTGCATGGGGAGAAGTAGTAGACATGAGATATCTTGATTTTAGTAAAGTTTTTGGCACAATCCCATATGACATTCTCATAAGTAAACTAGGAAAATATGGTCTAGATGAAATTACTGTAAGGTGGGAGAACAATTGGTTGAAAAAACCTACTCAAAGAATATTTACCAATGGCTCACTGTAACAGTGGAAGATGATATCTAGTGGGGTTTTGCAGGGGTCTGTCCTGGGTCTGGGACTATTCAATATTTTCATTAATAACTTGGATAATAGAATGGAGAGTATGCTTATAAAATTTGCGGATGACACCAAGGTGGGAGGGATTGCAAGCACTTTGGATGACAGGATCAGCATTCAAAATGACCTCTACAAATTGGAGAATTGGTCTGAAATCAACAAGATGAAACTCAATAAGGACAAGTGCAAAGTACTATACTGGGGGGGAGGGGGAATCAAATGCACAATTACAAAATGGGGAATAACTGGGTAGGTGGTAGTATAGCTGAAAGGGATTTGGGGGTTATAGTGGATCACAAATTGAATATGAGCCAACAATATGATGCAGTTGTGAAAAAGTCTAGCTTAATTCTTGTGTGTATTAACAGGAGTGTAGTATGTAAGATATAGGAAGTAATGGTTCCAGTCTACTCAGCACTGGTGAGGCCTCAGCTGGAGTAGTTCATCCAGTTCTGGGCACCGCACTTTAAGAAATTTGTGAACAAACTGGAAAGAGTCCAGAG
The DNA here is from genome assembly GCA_003942145.1 of Platysternon megacephalum. Taxonomy (NCBI): domain Eukaryota; kingdom Metazoa; phylum Chordata; order Testudines; family Platysternidae; genus Platysternon; species Platysternon megacephalum. The sequence continues at coordinate 147,280 of QXTE01000387.1, read as the reverse complement.
GAGAGCAACAAAAATGATAAAAAGTTTAGAAACCCTGACCTGTGAGGAAAGGTTCAAAAAAAATTAGGCATGTTTAGTTTTGAGAAAAGAAGCCTGAGTGGGGAACCTGATGACAATCTTCAGATATATCAAGGGCTGTTATAAAGAGAATGGTGATCAATTGTTCTCCATGTCCCCTGAAGGTAAGACAAGAAGTAACGGGCTTAATCTGCAGCCAGGGAGATTTAGGTTAGATATTAGGAAAAACTTTCTACAGATAATGTTAGTTAAACTCTGGAATAGACTTCAAAGGTGGTTGTGGAATCCCCATCATTAAGGATTTTTAAGAACAGGTTGGACAGGGATGGTCTAGTAATACTTGGTCCTGCCTCAGTGCAGGTTGCTGGACTAATGACCTCTCCTGGCCCTTTACAGCCTTACATTTCTGTGATTCTATGATTCTGCCTGTTAGGCCGCCTCTTGAAATGTTTAAGACAGACTAATTCCATGACAAGAGAAGGAGATAATCACAGTAGGGAGCAGAAAGAGGGACAGCAGCAATAACATTACATGGCTACTCAGCGAAGGCTAATGCACAGCATAAGGGAACACAATTCCCCTCCCCTTCCTCTTCCTTTGTTACTTATTCCTACCCCATCTTGCTTCTGTCCTTCCTCTTTTTCCTTTGTACCTCCTTGTCCCTCGCTTCTCTGGCCACAACTCCCAATCCTTTCTGGGACCTACCTCTCCCTTTCTGTATCTCCAGTAGCTCTTCTATTATTGGGTCCACTCTGTTCTCTCTAATTAAAACTATTCTCCCTTAACCTGGAACATGCCATGGGTTGGGGTGAATATGGTGGTATGGGACTGGAAAGCTAGCGGTTGACAACAGCAAGTGTGCTGGAGGACTACCACTTGAAAGGGCTATTAGGCAAGGATTGATTCTCTGAAATATGAAGGACAAATATTTTAATTTTGAGACTAGCAAATAACACCTTCCCTCCCTGCCAAAAAATCCTCAGCACCAACAACTTTCTGACTTTGCAAAGGCCAGTGCCATTAATTTAATCATAATCTGAATTCATTCTTCAACTGGGCAGCACATGTACAGATACTGTAATGCATTAGCTGTAAAGTACTTCGAAATACAGCACAAGAAAAAAATCATATAAATGCAAATAGACATCCATAATTCACTATATATTTTCTTTGTATTTCATAACCTGTGAGAAAAAACCCTCTCCATTTTGCTCAAGTACTTTGTCTGTTTTCCTCTGTTTCTTCCTGGCATTGCATAGTCATGAAACAGTTCAGAGAAAATCGCAGCATTGAAAAGAATGATGAAAAGGACCAAGTCTTACTCTTACACGTAAATTGTAGTGCGACGGAATGTTGTCTCCAAAATCTCAATATCTTTCTCTTCGTATTACTTCCACAGCGTCCCTGCTAGGGGGTGGTATTGCCTCAGGTTCTAAACCTGTGTTTTGCAATGAAGAGGAGCAGGCCAGTTGAATTAATTCAAGGAGGTTACGGTAAGGACAGGTTCAGTATGGGCGGGGAAAGCTTTGTGATCTTGAATCTGTTTCAGCTGCCCACTGAGGATGCTGTGGATAAGCTAATGAGCAGCTTCTTGAAATCTACTTTCCCTCCCTGGTCCTGTAGTGGTTGCTATTAAACTTGGCCATAGGAGCAGTTTATGCATACAGGGTGCAGGATTAAGAGATTGCTCAACAGACTAAACTTTGTGTGGCTGCTTTTGTGACACTCAGGTCATCTGCAAGAGAACGTGTGTCCGGGCCCTAGGGTCAGCTGCAGAGTGCCTGATAGATGAAATAATGTATAGAAAGCTAGAAGATGAGGAGTGGTATATGAAAGTACTAAGATTTTCAAAAGTGACTAGTGTTTTGGGGTGCCTTGATGTTTGGCTGCTCAACTTGAGATGCCTTACAGGGTCCTGATATTCAGAGAGTACTGAGCACCTGCTGTGTGGAAATCAGTCCCCTTTAAGGTGTCTCAAGTTGGGCACCTAAATACTGAGGCACTAAAATCACTAGTCACTCGTGTGTAGAAAATGTCCAATGTTTTGATGAGAAAAAAAATGTGAATTCCCCTGCCCCTGCCATTTTTCCTTTCTCCCCTCTCCCTTTTTTCCAGTGACAAAATGGAGAAAGGAAAAAATGGGGAGTATAGAGGAAAAAAAAGAGGAAGGGTTGGCCAGGGAGTGGGAGGTGGTAGTGTTTGAAGAGGGGGAAAAGGTCAAAAGGATTTTTTTTCTGGGGGGAAAAAAACAAAAAAAACCCACAGAATTTTTATGGAAACTTTCTTTTAACCGCCCTCCCCCCCCCAATTTTAAAAAGCTCTAATTAAAAACTAGTAGCTACTAATCCCTATACCCTTCTGAAGTAGGTGAGTATTATTTCATTTTACAGATAGGAAACTGAGGTAGAAAAGTGAACTGGCTTATCCAAAGTCACAGAGGCTGTTATTGTCAGATGCTGGGACTGGAGCTTTGGAACTCCTGGCTTCCATTCCTGTGTAGAGGCTTCTCTGTCAAGTTTTAAATAACTTCACAAAAACAGCATAAAGCATGAGAGTGGAGTTTATTTTACCTTGGGGATAGGATGTATCTGGTAAGAGTTCGTACATATATCTTCCATAAGTGGTATAATTGGAAGTTTGGGGTAGATTTCAGGTAAAAATGGTGTCTCAAGCAGAGATCTGTCATTTACTCAGCGACTTTTTGACAACAAAGTGTAGTCTAAAAGAGCCAAATAAAAGAAACAAATGCACAAAACAGTGAACATTAAAAAAATAAAAAAGACAAATAGCCTTTTAAATATATTTTGCTGTAGTTTGCCTCTGACATGCTTTGTAATGAAAGAAAATGGTGCTGGGCTGGCACATGGTTTCATTTTTGGAGGGACCATTGAACTGAATGGATGGTGAACCTATGAAGGGCCAAAATCTGTGTGCTGAGCTCTGACATCTCCCTCTGCTGTTATTAGGAGTTTCCAGGGCTCAACACCTTTCATAAATTGACTCCGTGTCTCTAAAAGCTTCTTTCCTCAGCTCATCCTGGAAAGGAAATATATTTAAGAACAAGTTGTGAGACAGCAGCTACTTAACAGTAGCAATTTTCTCTTCAGTAAGAAGCATAATGTGCTTCTGCCCTGGAGGAGAATTAGGCAGCAATTATTGTAGAATCAAATCCTATTTCCTATGCTGGAATAAGCACAGTATATGGTATGTTTTGGGACTTGGAGCAGAATACAAAGCCCATCAAAACTCATTCCTCTCATAATGCCATCTAATTGAGACTAAATGTGTGCAGCATTGAGCTGGTTGGCAATTCCACACATTGATGATTCTCTGCATGCTTTGTAAAGGATTCCCTCCTGTCTGCTCTGAATTAATTTCTCACTGAATCCTGTGTCTTTTCTCCCTTTGACTTGAGTTGGGCTGAAAATGGAATCTTGTTCTGACACCAATTATATATGCCAGGATAATAATTCAAATATAGTGCCTTCCACTTAATTCAATTGCTGGTCCAATCAATTATTCTATTCATTCAGGAGCCAGATCGTTTCTATTGGTCCCTATAAAGCTTCCACAAACACTTTTAATAAAGGTCAACCAAATATATATTTAAATAAGGAGAAGAAGAAGAAGAAGGCACCACTGACTCAAAGATCAGACCTTCACCCTGTGCTGTAATCTGTCTCTGATTTAGGATTTGATCCTAGAGTATCTGGGATCAAATATAGTGAGGTGCTGAGCACCTGTAAATCCCACAGATTTCACTGGAAATCAAAGGAACTCAACAATTTTTATTTGTATGGGCCTCAGTCTGGGGCTCATTGTGCTAGGCAGTAGCTTGACAGTGAAATGACCTTGCTTGATGAGCTGATTAGTCAAATATTTGCATTGTACAGTATTGTATGTAGACAGATCCTCATTGGTTTTGTGATTAGTATTGCAGATGGAACCGTTATGCAATGGAAACAAATATAAAGGTATATGGGCCAAATCCTGTAGTGCAGACCTCAGATAGAAACTTAATTTAATCCTAGTTAAGAGGTCAAGCCTACAAGACCCTGAGCACTTTCTGAAAGGGGTTGAGTACCCTCCACTTGCATTTTACCTCATCTCTCTGGAGTTGCTGTGCACCTAGCAGCTTAAGTGATTTACCTTTGGGGGAGGTTACAATCAAGTTTATTTGGGTTGTCCCCATTTTGCAGGAGGTGGATTTAGGAGTCCTAGGATTCTCCGTACCTAGTTTCTAGGGTTTCATTGTCCATCTCAGTGCATTGGGATTTATGTGCCCAGTTGCTATGGGCAATGATGGGAAATGTGCATTTCTGTACTTTTGTATCAAGATGAGAATGACCATGTTTCCCCTATGATGGATCATGTTTTTATCTCTTCCTGATGTTCTGGGACATAACTAAAATACAAGCAAAGAACTATGAAGCATACTATACATTAGAGTGAATATTTAAATTATGCATTGAAATTTTGAAATATTGTTAAAGAACAGAATGGAATGATTGTCCAATTAATACACATCAATCATGTCAGTATTTAGTATTTTAATATGTTATTTTTTATAGTTGGAAAAATACTTAGCACATCATGGTTTGAGAGTCTCTCCAAGGAGAATTTATTTGCTTATTCAAGGTATTGAGTCACTATGAGTTTGATCCTCTGTGCTTCTGCATGCTCTCAACATCCAGGATAGTCAATGGGATTTGAGGGCAGTCAGCAACTTGCAGAATCATTGCCTCTAACGTGTAACTTTAGATCTCTCATTGATATTAATCTCTAGTTGCCTTCCAGTAGATGCTAATGGGGGTTTTAGTTATCTGCTAAAGCCTATGATGTTCAGTACAACAACAAAACCACACTTAGACAGTGGGGGTCCGTAGCAGTGAGTGTCTCTGACCACACCATATGGCTTTATTCCAGATGTCTAAGAGCTCCACAGGGTTATTACTGATCTGGTGGTTAATCACGAGTGATCGTGTGCCCACCACCACTCCATAACTGGGCAGTGTCCCCTCCTGACCTCAAGTCTGATCTTCTGAGCTTGATGTGCAGGGACTTTGTCTCTGAGGTGGGCAATGTGACCAAAAAGGGCCAGTCGGTGGTGTTCAATGATGACTCAATCCTCTTGAGACCAGTTCTCAATGATACATCTCTATTACTGATAAAGTCAAACCATGTTATACGCAATAGTTGCCACTGGCAATGCATATGAAATGCCTCCAGCCCCCGATGTCTTGTTTAAGCAAGATCCATGTTACAGATCCATATAAGAGGGTTGTATGCAGGTTTGATAAATCTGTATATAGCCACAGACAACTTGCCTAAGTAACCTTTTGTCACTGAAACACATGAGAGATTTCCCAGATGAGAATTCTCTGTTTTGGAGAAATAAAGAAGAGCGGTGACAAATACATACAACCCACCCCATTTCTCCCCCAAAATGTGAGTAAATATCACCCACCACTGTCCCAAATTTAGGATCTGGTCTCATATGGAAAAATACTGGAAAACAAAAGTGTGTGCTAAATTATTACAGATAACTGGATGCAATGGTTCTGTTTCATTGCCTTTGTTGGGGGTGTTAAAGTTATTAATCCACAGGCCTGGAACTGGTGTGTTCATTTGTATGAGAGCATACTTAAGTTTGACACTTACATGTGTGTATATATTTTTGATCCTGCTTAGCTTTTTCTATTTTGTCATAGACTAGAATCAAACTCAAAGGTAGCCACTTTATTTAGCTCCTAGAGTCACTGAAAAACAATTAATTTAGTACCTAACATTTGAGCTAATAATGGAAGATGGAGCTATATAGTGCAGGTCTGTGTACAAATCTGTTAAATTTCAGTCATTCAGTTTGATACCATTTGTAAATAACCTTGGAATCCTGTCTGCTGTAACTTAGTGGTCTACTTTGAAGCATACATATTTACAATAGGGATGATAGACTGTCATGGAGATCAAGGTTTAACAATTATACTTTGAATTCACCAAACTAGATCTAGTTTCCAAATCGTATTTTCCTGTCATTTAAACCCATGTTTTTTGCTTTTAACAAGAATGATATAACCAAAGAAAATATTTCCCTAGCTAAAGGGGAAGCCTTTGCTTTAATCAAGGGTAGAGAAAGCCCAACTCTGGTAGAAGCAGGTGCCCAATAGACGGTATGTAAAGTGAGTGCACCATTTATCCTTAAAATGTTAGTCTCCATTTCTGCTCCTCTTTTTCAGTGTTGATCCCCCCCTTCTAATCCGTTTGTCACCCTACATTTTTTCTTTTTGTTTCTGCCTCAAAAGCCTCAAAGTGGGACATACACCCAGCTGATCTTGTTGTGCTGATCTATTTCAAAGCCACTATGTTGCAATGGGGTTGAAATTAGACACAATAATGTTGACCATTCCTAATAACCCTTGAAGTGGTAGCAGAATGCCATGTTTCATGTAAATAACTAATCTACGCTATAAGTGCTTCATAAATTTTTTTTAGTTAGATGTTTTTACAGGTACACACTTCATTTGAACTTTCCCTCACCATCAAATATCACTTTACAAACTTAAGACCAGAATAGGTGAATACAATAAATAAATAAATAAAATAAATACTCAACATACTTCATCCTCACTCTTAAACTTATGTACTTGTGTGCGCGCACACACAAAAAGTGGAGGTTGAGAGAAAATGAATGTAACTAGGGAAGTAAAATATTGATTTCTATCCAGTTGGTGAGGGCTTTAACCCAGGATATTCAATAACTGTGGATCACACCATATTGTAATCTGATTTTGTTATCTAGGTAACCTCCACTAGAGATCAAAGAATCCCAGTTCCTTAGTACTGATTTATTTCAGTCAGTGTATGATGCTGTGTAAAGATGCCCCGCTTAATTACATTGTGAAGATTTAGTATCTTAAAGATTATTGATAAGGCTTAACTCTTTTAACTACTATTGTTCTATGAGCAGATAGATTCACTGTGCTATCCACAGTGACACCTAGTTATTTTTCCTTGAAACTATAACTAATGCTATTTTAATTATTCCATCTAATCTGCATTACTTTGCACTTGATTTCTTTGAGTTTCATCTGCCATTGTGTTATTCTTGTTTTGTTAGACACAACCCAGCTTTGTTAGATCCTTCTGCAATTCTTCATAATTTCCCCTAGTCTTCACTAAGCTCCATAATTTAGCATATTTGTCAAATGTTGCCACCTCACATTTCCTCTTCCAGGTTATTAGGGAATATACTGAACAACACAATCCTAGCACTGATCCTAGGAAGATCCCAATGAAGATCTCAGGAGAAAAACCTGAGGATAAAATACTGTTACAAGGCATTAGAAATACTCCTTTAGCATGTGTGTTACAAACCTGTTCATTAGAAGATGACATCATTTGAGAATTATCTTCCTTATGCCTTATTTGTAGTTTAGGTGGCACCTCTCCTTTGTGTATGTATTTTACCACAAATGGTTAGAGTAAGATGGGTATCTTTATTTACTAACCTGCCTCAGACCTGCTGTGAAATACATTGTTGATACAATTACTCATTATGGAGCCTTTATTGGAAAGCTGACATTTCGTTTATCAGTCAGTCATGAAAATGGACTCAGAGGATGAAAGATTTTATCAGTTTAATTGAAGAATCAGCTCAAAACTTAGTTAATGTTGGGTAGCTAATTTAGCCAACAGGTTTATGATAGTAAAATATGCTTTGAAGTCATACAAGGCACAATGTATAGTTTACAAAGATGTACAGAAAGATCCTTCAAGCAGTCAGTGTTTCAGGCTTCAAGACACTACTCAGATTGCTCTTTGTGCTTTCATCTTGTTACCTTGAGAAAACTCTCTTAGATTTTAAAACTCAGCAAATTTAAAGCCAGCAGACGTTGAGATCTGAATATCTTGGAGGCAATAAAAGTTAGAGAGAACAACATATTAAATGCTACAAACTATTAAAATTATAGATGTCAAGAATCTTAAAAGTTTGCAGTGCAGTGACTGAGAGAATTGGATATGCCATGTCAACCACCCTTTCAGGTTACAAAGTCTTGACCATTCACCAGCTAACCTGAGAGAATCTGTACCTGTGTAATAAGGTTCCATTTGGCAGATGAACAGTTTATTTTGTTTACATGTAATGTTGCAAATGTATAGCCTAAAATTCCTTCATTGCTGCAGAATCCTCCAGTGATGTAGGTAGTTACTGTTACTGATCAGCGGACTTCCATTATCTAATACATATATTCCTTTGCATCAATTAATCACACTTTGCAATGTACAATCAGTAACATAAAATATACAGAAGTTTCATGTAGACTTAACGTCTCATTCTAATGGTTTGACACCCATAAACTTCAAAAACCCACTGTTTGTTAATGGGGGGGAGCCACAGGTGAAATAAAATAAACATATTTAATTTACACTTAACATTTTTTGCTTAAAAAGTACTAATATCTCCATTACATGTGGAATGATTTAGGTCATGCATTAGGTCTAGTTTGGATATTAGGAAAAACTTGTTCACTAAGAGGGTGGTGAAGCACGGTAATGAGTTACCTAGGGAGGTGGTGGAATCTCCATCCTTAGAGGTTTTTAAAGCCCGGCTTGACAAAGCCTTGGCTGGGATGATTTAGTTGGGGTTGGTCCTGCTTTGAACAGGGGGTTGGACTAGATGACCTCCTGAGGTCTCCTCCAACTCTAATCTTCTATGATTGTAATAGGCAGGGATGGATGTGAGGAAGAGAATTTGTTCTGTTTTTAAGCAAATATAGTAATACATGTTGTTGGCTTTTTGTGAACAATTTAAATTTTCTGTTCCCCACCCAACTGAAAAACAATTGTTAAAAAATGTGATATAAACTTAACACAGGGTAGGAAATTTAAATAAGAGGCAAACCCAGGACTGGCCTTACCATGAGGCGAACTGAGGAGGCCGCCTCAGGTGCCAGACTGTGTGTGTGTGGGGGGGAGGGCGCCACTAGGACCCAGAGTGTAGAAAATTGTGTCTGCTGCTGGTGCATATGTATTCTCTCTGCTCTAGATGCACAGAGATGGTGGAGTGCTGTGCTGGAGGAAGGAGGGCACAAGAGACATAACAGGCAGGAGAAAAGGTGAGAGGGAATAACAGAAAGTAGCAGGAGCTTCAGGGAGAGAGAGGAGGAGGAGACTCTTATGTACCTCTCTAGCATCCCCAGGAGCCTGGACTGATTAACACCAGCTTCTCGGGGAGCTTCCTGTTTCCCGCTGCTTTCCTGAACCCACTTGAGGAGAACAGGCAGTCAACTGAAGTAGTAGGAGCCAGTTAGGCCCTTAAGACACTGATATCTTCCCTCACTCAGGCCCTGCTACCAGCCTGCTTATTTGTCCCCTTCAACTGAGCGTTGAGAGCCACTATAGCTGGCACAGAACACCAGTCATGAGTGAAAGAAGAAAATGCCCCTCTGGGGAAGCATTCAGAAAAAGAAAGAAAGCAAAGGAAACTTTTCGATCTAAGCAGGAAGGAGCTCTCCTGAGATACATAGACACAAATGTTCACGGTGAGCCTTCCGGCCCCAGTGAGGATGTGAGTGGTGAGTAGATGCCTGATCTTCCAGTTAGTCAAAGTGCAGGTGATCTGGCAGCTACTGCCGCATCCATATCTCCATCTCAAATGGATGTAACCATGCACATTCCTGAAGAAAAGTGTAGATCAGAGAAGAGTGTGGTGGAGGCGCAAGAAACAGCTGCTGCTGAGTTCAGTGCCTTAAGTCTAGATGAACCAGGACTGTGGACCCACTTGAGCAGTAGCCTGAGGGACTTCCTTGTACTGCATGGGCCACAGCAAGTGAAAAACTTCGTTCCCCAAAGACAATGAAAATAGAAGTTTCCATCCAACACATTACTGGCGTGAAATCCCCAATGGTGACAAAGTGGAGAGGCCATGGCTTATGTACTCAAAAACCCAGAATGCTACATACTGTTTTTGTTACAAACTCTTCCAGTCTAATGTTCCAGCCACATTGGGTTCTACAGGAATAAAGGATTGAAAAAATCTGGCTAGAAATCTGTCATGCCATGAGAAGGCAGCAAATCACCAGAGAGCATT
>QXTE01000387.1:16756-110430 GCA_003942145.1 Platysternon megacephalum | reverse complement strand
TTCCTGATCACTTTCCTCTCCTCTAAGTGCTTCAGAATTGATTTCTTGAGGACCTGCTGTATGATTTTTCCAGGCTGACTGGCCTGTAGTTCCCCAGATCCTCCTTCTTCCTTTTTTTAAAGATGGGCACTANCCAGGGACTGAGGTAAGGCTGACTGGCCTGTAGTTCCCCAGATCCTCCTTCTTCCTTTTTTTAAAGATGGGCACTACATTAGCCTTTTTCCAGTCATCCGGGACCTCCCTCAGTTGCCATGAGTTTTCAAAGATAATGGCCAATGGCTCTGCAATCACATCCGCCAACTCCTTTAGCACCTTCAGATGCAGTGCATCCAGCCCCATGGATTTGTGCTCCTCCAGCTTATCTAAATAGTCCCGAACCACTTCTTTCTCCACAGAGGGCTGGTCACCTCCAGTGCAGCAGTCTTGGAGCTGACCTTGTTCGTGAAAACAGAGGCAAAAAAAGCATGGAGTATGTTAGCTTTTTCCACATCCTCTATTGCTAGGTTGCCTCCCTCATTCAGTAAGGGGCCCACACTTTCCTTGTCTTTCTTCTTGTTGCTAACATACCTGAAGAAACCCTTCTTTTTACTCTTAACATCTCTTGCTAGCTGCAACTCCAAGTGTGATTTGGCCTTCCTGATTTCACTCCTGCATACCTGAGCAATATTTTTATACTCCTCCCTGGTCATTTGTCCAATCTTCCACTTCTTGTAAGCTGCTTTTTTGTGTTTAAGATCAGCAAGGATGGTTTGTTCCTGCAACCTCAATAAGGATTCTTTAAAACACAGCCAGCTTTCCTGGACTCCTTTTCCCCTTATGTTATTCTCCCCGGGATCCTGCCCATCAGTTCCCTGAGGGAGTCAAAGTCTGCTTTTCTGAAATCCAGGGTCCGTATTCTGTTGCTCTCCTTTCTTCCTTGTGTCAGGATCCTGAACTCGACCATCTCATGGTCACTGCCTCCCAGGTTCCCATCCACTTTTGCTTCCCCTACTAATTCTTCCTGGTTTGTGAGCATCAGGTCAAGAAGAGCTCTGCCCCTAGTTGGTTCCTCCAGCACTTGCACCAGGAAACTGTCCCCTACACTTTCCAAAAACTTCCTGGATGGTCTGTGCACCACTGTATTGCTCTCCCAGGAGATATCAGGGTGATTAAAGTCTCCCATGAGAACCGGGGCCTGCGATCTAGTAAGTTCTGTTAGTTGCCGGAAGAAAGCCTCGTCCACCTCATCCCCCTGGTCTAGTGGTCTATAGCAGACTCCCACCACTCCATCACCCTTGTTGCTCACACTTCTAAACTTAATCCAGAGCCTCAGGTTTTTCTGCAGTTTCATACTGAAGCTCTGAGCAGTCATACTCCTCTCTTACATACAATGCAACTCCCTCACCTTTTCTGCCCTGCCTGTCCTTCCTGAACAGGATCAAATTAACCTCCTGCTGGGCATCCACACATGGCTGTGAATTAGTGCAGCATTTGGCCAGGATTGTTCTGTTGTTTTTTAACTATTGTATGCATTTGTGTTTACAAAAAACTGTGGAATTTGTGTGAAATATAAATTTGATAGTTATTGGGGGGTGTCCTAAACAAAGGTCTTATGTGGATTTTATATCCATTTGTAAAACATACAAACATCTGCATTTGGAACTTTGGTATAGCTATTTTTATAGTTCTCGGTGTTTTGGTTATTAGCCAAAAAGCTTTTCACTAATTTGATAATGAGGCAGTAAACAGCTTGTTTGCACTTTTTACTGAGAGTAATGCCACTCTTCTGTCACTAAACTGGATAAAATATTTCTCCATATGGTTAGACATGCTAAACGAGGTCTTTCCATTATCACACCACAAATTCAGGCTATTATCTTTAATAGTAAGACAAAGTGGGAAGTCGGAAACATTTTTAATGGTGTCCCATTTATAAGAGTCAGGTTTATGTTACTGTTGATTGTTTGGAATGAAATTACAAATTATGTTAATAAAGAAAATGTGAATTTATTCCCTGCCAGAAAAAGTTGTTAAACTGGGACAATTAACAATAGTTATGAGTTCTCTGTTACCAAAGCTCCTAGCCCCATTTCAGGTGGTAAATTTTGACATTCTCTCTGTATAATTTAGAAACAAGTTTATCTAGTTTCTCAAAGAAGATGGAAAGAAACTGACAAAAGCCATGCAGCTGTAGAGGATGTTCTCTTGCTGTGCATGCATACTTTCACTTCTGTTGTGGATGAAACACTTGTTAACGCTTGGCACTAAGAATTTTTGGTTTATAAATGGACTAATCACCTGCAGAGGCGTAGTTTGACTTNTACCAGGGGCTACTTAGGCAACTGAAAACTCTAGTATTTTATCTGACAGGAGCATTGTATCTAATTCCTATATCAAGAAAGAAAATTAAATAAATATTAGACCCACTCAGCTCTAATACTGACATGTTCTGACATCTTGTGGCAAATCACTTATGGGACACTGGTTAGGTTTAAAATTGTAATGTATATTCTTACTCAGATACTTTTACTAAAGTCAGAAGGGATCATCGTGATCATCTAGTCTGACTTCCTGCACATTGCAGGCCACAGAACCTCACCCACCCAGTCCTGTAATAGACCTCTGGCTATCCTGAAGTCCTCAAATCATAGTATAAAGACTTCAAGTTACAGAGAATTCACCATTTGCACTAGTTTAAACCTGCAAGTGACCTATGCCCCATGCTGCAGAAGAAGGTGAAAACCCTTCACGGTCTCTGCCAAGCTGATCCAGGGGAAAACTCCTTCCTGACCCCAAATAAGGCAATCAGTTAGACCCTGAGCATGTGGGCAAGACCCACCAGGCAGATACCTAGGAAAGAATTCTCTGTAGTAATTCAGAGCCCTCCCCATCTAGTGTCCTGTCTCCTGCCATTGGGGATTTTTGCTACAGGCAGTCACCAATGGCCACACACCATTGTAGGCAGTCCTATCATACCATCTCATCCATAAACTTATCAAGTTCAGTCTTGAAGCCAGTTAGGTTTTTTGCCCCCACTGCTCCCCTTGGGAGGCTGTTCCAGAACTTCACTCCTCTGATGGTTAGAAACCTTTGCCTAATTTCAACCCTAAACTTGTTGATGGCCAGTTTATATGTATTTGTTCTGGGGTCCACATTGATGCTAACTTAAATAACTCCTCTACCTCCCTGGTATTTATTCCTCTGATGTATTTATACAGAGTAATCATATCTCCCCTCAGCCTTTTATTGGTTAGACTAAACAAGCCAAGTTCTTTGAGTCTCTTCTCATAAGATAGGATTTCCATTCCTCAGAAGGGAGTAACCCTTCTCTGTACCTGTTCCAGTCTAAATTAATCTTTCTTAGGGCTTATCTACACTGGCAATTAACAGCACTGCAACTTTCTCGCTCAGGGGTGTGAAAAAACACCCCCCTGAGCGCAGCAAGTTGCAGCACTGTAAAGTGCCAGTGTAAACAGTGCCCCTGCACTGGGAGCTGTGCCCCTCGTTGAGCTAGTTTTTTTAGAACGCTGGGAGAGCTCTCTCCCAGCGCTGCGCCGCGACCACACAAGGCATGTTAAAACGCTGCCGTGGCAGCGCTTTAGCCTTGCCAGTGTAGACTAGCCCTTAAACATGGGAGACCAGAATTGCACACAGTATTCCATATGAGGTCTCACCAGTGCCTTGTATAATGGTACTAACACTTCCCTATCTTGACTGGAAATACCTCGCTTGATGCACTCCAGGAACGCATTAGCCTTTTCTCATCACATTGATTTCTCATGATCATCCTGTGATCAAGCAATACCCCCACCTCTTTCTTCTCCACTGTCACTTCCAACTGATAAGTCCCCAGCTGATAGCAAAAATTCTTGTTGTTAGTCCCTAAATGCATGACCTTGCACTTCGCACTATTAAATATCATCCCATTTGTATTACAGGTCTGTCGCATCTTAGGCGCATTTAACATGTGCGATTTCAGCTTTATGCGGTCGGCAAAAACAAGAAAAAAACAAAAAAAAGAGAAAAATAACAATTTAAATACTGTTTCTGTAGTGTGGGCGATTCTGCCCGCCATTACACTCAATGTAATTTTGACTATACGCGGTTTTCGCTTTATGCACTGACCGTGGAACATAACCCCAGCGTAAGATGAGACAGACCTGTACTTCAGTTTACAAGGTCATTCAACTCTTCTTATATGGGATTCTGGTCCTCCTCAGTATTGACAATACCTCCCAACTTTGTGTCATCTGCAAATTTTATTAGCACACTCCCACTTTTTGTGCCACGGTCAGTAATAAAGATGTTAAATAAGGTTGGTCCCAAGACTGATTCCTGAGGAATTCCACTAGTAACCTTCCTCTAGTCTAGCCTGAGAGTTCACCTTTCAGTATGACCTGTTGTAGTCTTCCCTTTAACCAGTTCCTTATTTACCTTTCAGTTCTCATCTTAATCCCCATCTTCTCCAATTTAACTAATAATTTCCCAGGTGGATCTGTATCAAATGCCTTACTGACAGCCAGGTAGATTAGATCTACTGCATTTCCTTGACTAAAAAAATCAGTTATCTTCTCAAAGATAATTTTGTTACCACCTCTTTAATACAACAATTGAAACAACTGTAGAAAAATCTATAATTACTTTCTATCATTTAGGCTACTTAGTTTTTGCAGTTCACCAAGCTTGGAACAGATCATTTAACTTTAGGAAACATCCTAACAGCCCTTTCTTATCTTAATCACCTGTTAATCACTCTGTTTATAAAGAAAATTCTGACTCCTTGCCTCAAGGGCACAAACTGGCAGAACTCATTGCATTGCACACTCAGGATGCCTTCCCCTGAGGCCTGCAGTTTTTGGGGGGCAAGACTCTCCTTTGCCCGCCAGCCCAACTCCACCTATGACCACCTGAGAGAGATTGAGATGATTTTCCTGACTCTGAAGGAGCTCACCCCATCGGTGCCAGAAAGGACTAGCAAAAATTTCCTGAAGAACACATGTTTTGCCTTAGAGTGGATCTTATTGCACAACATGACAGGAATTCAAACAAACTTTGCCAGATGGGAATAACCATTTATCCCTTTTCAAAGTTTTCAGCTCAACCCCCATCACCAGATTTTAGAAGCTGAACTTGGTGCAATATTTTAAATGCATTTACAATGTGAAGCTTGATGTAAACTTTTGCCATATTCCTTTGCTATCGAAAGGATTTTTGGTTATGGGAACAAATGAGTGGTTTCCCCATTCCACTCCTGATAAAAATTCCCTCTGCAAGTAAACATGCACCTTGAACCCAGAGTTTATCAGAGGCTAATGGGAAAGTTTGCTGGAACCTTTTATTAAAACACTGGCATTTGTATTGTCTGCCCAGTGCCCACTATTAGCTGTATGTGAAAGGAAAGTATGAATATATAAGTAAACCTCAAGAGCCCTGTTGGATTTGATTCAGATAAGCACCCCAAACCCTGGATGCTTATCCAAACATCCACACCTCCTAAGTGTGAAAAAGTTCCTAAAGATTTTGTAAGAAGAGACTTTCTTGCAAGACTGTCAGAACTCCTTCCTTCATGTCAAGTCATAAATACAAGAGAAACTGGTCTTGGTGTTTCTTATGGTATTTCATCCCTTCCTATTCCATTTGGAACCACAAAATGCACAGATTTTCATTAAAATGAAAATGAATGGAGGAGTTGCGGGGCACGGATTTGATGAAACATTCAGTATAGGTTTAAGTCTAGGTAGGTGAAGATCCAAAAAATTCTTCTTTTTCCCCCCACACCTGTTCACCCATCCCTTGACATACGAACCATACTATCTCCCATCTTGCCTAGTGATGAGATCTATCCCATCTTTTCCTGCATTTCTCATCTCTTCCCTGAATTTTAAATTTCAGGAGACAATGCTTATCAGAATGATGTAATCGATGCAGTATTGCTATCCCAAAGCCTTTAAAAACCATGAGTCAAAAATCATCAGATTGGCTTAACAATAATAAAGTTAAAATAAACAGAATTAGAGGTTGTTTGCCTTCTACTTTTTGATCCTTTAGAGTACACTCAGTTCACACTTTTCAAGCTCTTCTCCACAGCCAAGAAAGCTGGAAGCTTAATTACTTTTTTAAATGAAAGCTGGGATTTGCATGTAATCTCTGAAGACCACCACCAAATATTGTGAGACTAGTGATAAAATTGTGATAGCTGGCGATGCTTTTAAAGGAGGCACACAAGATGTTTTATTTTCAAATTATTTATAAAACAAGATTTCAGAAGTCAACCCCCTCAAATGTTTATATTTAACCATGTCTGATAAGGATGTGGGATAATGCTTCATGAAACCATCCTGCCTAATTGAAAATAGGTGTTAGATGAAAGGTGATGGGGCAACATGTTTTTTAAAAGGTAGTCTATCCTAAAACAGATTGCATATGTTCATGGTTCTATGGATTGTATGTAAAATAAGCAGCATAAAACATCAGGTTAACTTTCCTTTATAAATATGTATTTATAGTATGTTGTGCCAGTGGTCTCTAGGCACATCCTATAGAGGTGTATAGAACAGCAGCTAGAATATTAGGGCTGTGAAAAAAGAAAATGACTCTCTCATTATATACTCAAGTAATTTCAGTATAAAACCTGGCACTGAAAAATCTTTCACATAAGAAAGCACATCTCCTGATTAGAACAACTCTCATTTTCTGTTTATTGTAGCAGCTACGTAACTGTAGTGGCACAAAAATGGTCTCTCGTTTAACCAGAAATGTGCCTTTGGTTTTCAAGTGTATGCAGTCACTTTGCCCAAACAGGTCATGGTATTCAATAAGCACAACAAGGTGGTATAAAGACTACAAAGATAAATAAGTAAGGGACAAGGCAATGCATGTTTATGGTCACTGGAAGGGAATGTTGATGGCAGAAGAATATGAGGCAAAAATGTATATTGGATGAACAATGGCATATCTTGAGGTGGATCAAAAGGACAATTCATACACAGAGATTAGCCGAGGATTCTACAGAATGAGCTACCATGGTTGCAAATCTCTAGTAATGGAGATTTCACATAAGAAGACGGGAAAAGGGCCAGCTGGGCTGAATTCAGGTGCTGAGCCCAGTTACTTTCTCTGGAATGAGCTATTGTGAGTACTGTGGGGAGATAGCATGATCAGCTCTGGCTGCGGTGAAAGCACCTCACATTTCTGTTGTGTGTCCTCCAGCTGATACTTGGATCAGCATCTGATTTTGAGCAATGCCCACTCGATTCAGCATCTTCTCTGAGTCTGCCCTCTTCTATATCTGCTTACTCTTGTACTTTCCTACAAGGGCACAATGGCCAGTTCTCTGAAGTCTCCATGAGCCAACATATGGAAGGCAAGTGCTGACAGGTTGTGTGACTGGCACTCTATACCTCACTCCTGCTTCTTGGGGTATGTCTACACTGCAATTAAAAACCCACAGCTAGCCCATGGGGCTTGGGCTAATGGGCTGTTTAATTGCAGTGTAGACATTCGGACTTGGGCTGGAGCCTGGGCTCTAGGACCTTGCGAGGCCTACAACCTCTACACCTTAGGTTTTTTTTTGTTTTTTTTTATTAACCCAAATGAGTCTGGGGGACAACTAATAAAAAAAAAACAGGAACAGGAGTGAGGTCAAAGGGTCAAAAGAAGGGAACCTGATGGGGACACCGAGCAGAGAACCCCGGACAGCGCCCACTGCTCCTCAAAGGCGTCAAGGGAGCCAGTGGACGCAGTAGCGGCGCCAGCTTTGCCGGCGCCCTAGGCGGCGGCAGGTCCCGCCCCAAAAATCCCGCCCCCAACAGCGGCGGCGGAAGGTCCCGCCCCCAAATTTCTACGGGCGGCGGGGGCGCAGACGCCCCCAAAATAGCAGCGCCCTAGGCGACCGCCTAGGTCGCCTAATAGGAGCGCCGGCCCTGAGTGGACGCCGCCCAGAGGAACTCTGCCCGGATACGTGAGCGGACAGAGGATCGGAAACACCTTAGTTAAACACCTTAGTTAAACAGCCTCTTAACCCGAGCCTTGTGAGCCTGAGTCAGCTGGCATGGAGTAGCTGCAGGTGTCTAATTTCAGTGTGGACATACCCTTGCAGATTTAGTGTTCTGGCTTGGACAGGCACCTCTTCTCTCCTCCCCCTTAAATCCCAGGATCTTTCTTCATTCAAAATTCTCTCAAGTAGAAAAGCTTGATTGGGCTCTGAGCTCCAAAACAGGATATTTAAAAGACAGGGGAGGTGCAATGAGGAAGGACTGTAAAATGTTTGGGGTTAACCAGGAGAGATATGAAACCTAACAAGAAAATTGCCAGGAGAAGGAAGCTGCTGGCCCATAAGAAGGTCATGGAGAAGAAGGGATGTTAGTCCACATCTACTGGGCTAGATGAATTACCTTGTACATTAAATTTGATTCTGAATAGTTCAGCTAAGTGCTTCTAACTATAGTTTTAAAAAAGATAAATTAAGACTCCTGTATTCTGGAGATAAACAGTTTTATTTCCCTCTGGGTCAAAACAGTGGGATTAATTTGTCAAGAAAAGCACAAAGTTAGCCTCACATTGATATTTTATTCATGGTTACATATTCAAGCTTTAAGGACCACACTCCCTGCCTTGATCCACTTGCTTTGTTCTGCTTAGACTCTGACAACTCCCTGCCCTCCCCTCCCAACATTCCATAGTGCAGGAGGACAGAGGGGATAGGCACAGGCTGTGTCTAGAAAACAATGCACTCTAGGAAGCCGCAGATGGCTGTAATCTCTAGGGATTAGGATTCTGGAGATCTGGATTTAATTTCCAGATCTCACAGACTTCTTGTGTGACCTTGGGAAAGTCACAAATGTTTCTATCTCAGGTCCCCAACTGTGAAATGTGGATAATACTTCCTTCCTCCCACCCTTTGTCTAGCTTTTCTATTTAGATCATCAGGTCTTTGCAGCAGGGACTTCATAGGCTTTTATGGCCAAAAGGAACCATTATGATCATTTAGTCTGACCTGCTACATAGCACAGGCCATAAAATTTTACCCAGTGATTCCTGCATTAAGCCTATATTTTTTCGGGTGGACCTGGAGCACACCTATTCAAAAGTTGCTGTTCTCCTTTGCCCTTTCCACAACAATAACAATATGAAGGAACTACACACCCCAAATAACCATGTTTACTAAATATGCACAACAAGCAAGCCCTAGTTATATATCTATACTGCTGCTCTGGCTGATTTCTAAACCATAGAACACAGTGAGCGCCACTAGAGGGTTCACAAGCTATTTAAAGGGATATTACCCAATTCCTATACATGACACACATCCAGTCCTGATTTAAAGACTTCAGGTGACAGAGAATCTACCATATACCTAGCTAAATTGTTCCAATGGTTCATTACCTTCACTATTAAAAATGTGCTCCGTATTTCCAGTCTGAATTTGTCTACTTCAGTTTCCTGCTAGTGGATCTTGTTATGCCTTCGTCTGCTAAATTTAAGAACTCTCTACTATCAGAAATGTTATTAGGTAGGTTCTTGTAGACTATGATCAAGTCACCTCTTAACTTTCTTTTGGTCAAGCTAAATAGGGAGAGCTTCTTTGGTCTCATTGTAAAGCAGGTTTTCCAGACCACAAATCATTCTTGTAGCTCTCTTCTGAATGCTTTCCAATTTGTCAACATCCTTGTTAGTGTGGACACCATAACTAGACATGTAGTGCTTCATTTTTAAAGAAAGAGGTGCTGGGGCTCAAGCAATTAGGTGCTGGGGTTCAAGCAATTTTTTTACTTTCATAACTGACGTGGCAAGCCCAGAGGTGCTGGGGCTATGAACTGCCAAGCCTAGAGGTGCTGGGGTTATGAACTGCCAAGCCTAGAGGTGACGGGGCTCAACCCTGGTACAAATTAAGCACTGTGGACATGGCATTCCTGGAATGATGTGATTGCAGAGCCATTGGCCATTATCTTTGAAAACTCATGGCGATTGGGGGAGGTACTGGATGACTGGAAAAAGGCTAATGTAGTGCCCATCTTTAAAAAAGGGAAGAAGGAGAATCCGGGGAACTACAGGCCAGTCAGCCTCACCTCAGTCCCTGTAAAAATCATGGAGCAGGACCTCAAGGAATCCATTCTGAAGCACTTAGAGGAGAGGAAAGTGATCAGGAACAGTCAGCATGGATTCACCAAGGGCAAGTCATGCCTGACTAACCTAATTGCCTTCTATGAGGAGATAACTGGGTCTGTGGATGAGGGGAAAGCAGTGGATGTGTTATTCCTTGACTTTAGCAAAGCTTTTGATACGGTCTCCCACAGTATTCTTGCCGGCAAGTTAAAGAAGTATGGGCTGGATGAATGGACTATAAGGTGGATAGAAAGCTGGCTAGATCGTCGGGCTCAACGGGTAGTGATCAACGGCTCCATGTCTAGTTGGCAGCCGGTTTCAAGCGGAGTGCCCCAAGGGTCGGTCCTGGGGCCGGTTTTGTTCAATATCTTCATTAATGATCTGGAGGATGGCGTGGACTGCACTCTCAGCAAATTTGCAGATGACACTAAACTGGGAGGAGTGGTAGATACGCTGGAGGGTAGGGATAGGATACAGAGGGACCTAGACAAATTAGAGGATTGGGCCAAAAGAAACCTGATGAGGTTCAACAAGGACAAGTGCAGAGTCCTGCACTTAGGACGGAAGAATCCCATGCACTGCTACAGACTAGGGACCGAATGGCTAGGCAGCAGTTCTGCAGAAAAGGACCTAGGGGTTACAGTGGACGAGAAGCTGGATATGAGTCAACAGTGTGCCCTTGTTGCCAAGAAGGCTAATGGCATTTTGGGCTGTATAAGTAGGGGCATTGCCAGCAGATCGAGGGACGTGATCGTTCCCCTCTATTCGACATTGGTGAGGCCTCATCTGGAGTACTGTGTCCAGTTTTGGGCCCCACACTACAAGAAGGATGTGGAAAAATTGGAAAGAGTTCAGCGGAGGGCAACAAAAATGATTAGGGGGCTGGAACACATGACTTATGAGGAGAGGCTGAGGGAACTGGGATTGTTTAGTCTGCAGAAGAGAGGAATGAGGGGGCATTTAATAGCTGCTTTCAACTACCTGAAAGGGGGTTCTAAAGAGGATGGACCTAGACTGTTCTCAGTGGTAGCAGATGACAGAACAAGGAGTAACAATGGTCTCACGTTGCAGTGGGGGAGATTTAGGTTGGATATTAGGAAAAACTTTTTCATTAGGAGGGTGGTGAAGCACTGGCATGGGTTACCTAGGGAGGTGGTGGAATCTCCTTTCTTAGATGTTTTTACGGTCAGGCTTGACAAAGCCCTGGTTGGGATGATTTAGTTGGGGATTGGTCCTGCTTTGAACAGGGGGTTGGACTAGATGACCTCCTGAGGTCCCTTCCAACCCTGATATTCTATGATTCTATAATGATCTCACTAATGCTGTATGCAGTGGTGATAATACCATTTTACTTCTATTCTAACATACTATGTATATGTACAGTGCTTAGCATAAAGGGAAACAAGCTTGGTTGGGGCTTCTAGGGCCTACCATAATACAAACAAATAATAATAACAATCTGAACACAGAGAGAAGAATGGATTCAGTCAGAAAGCAGCACAAACTGCAGCCCCACAGCACCACGGCAGAATGGGCTAGACTCAGCTTCAAAATGAGGGACCCATAAAATTAGGGACACTTGAAAAGCACTCTCAGCACAAATTTAATACCTGTTATTACATGATTGTTAATCTTCAATAAATGTTTCAGTACTCAATTTCTATTTAACAATACAACAAATGTATTATTCAATCTAAATGAACTGTGTGATGACTACTGTGATTTAAAGCATCATGCAGACAGAATTTATCAAGTGTGTAGTCCATGTGACTTTATTTTGAATTAGTTTTAATTAAAAAACACAATCTGCCTGTGTAAAAGTATCCTGTAAATATTGCCTCTCACAGGCGTTTGCTGGTGGTGGTGGTGAGAAACTGTATTAATGGAGCTTCCCTTACATTATGGAGGTATAGTTCTGTACTGCTTTGAGAATAGCAGTATCCATATGTTTTCCCCCAACCTCCTTCCCTAAGGTAGAGCTCATCTGTTAAAAGGCTGTGAATTCTGACTGCTTCCCTTCAGGGAGATTTGTGATAAAAGAAACCTCGATTGCCTCCTGGGGAGAAGATGAAAGGCATTGTTGTAAGAGACCTATATAGTTACATGGAGGCTACACTTCTGTCGATGAAGTGACCATGATGTATTTAAAAAGTTGAATGACAATATGGCTTTGATTCTTTAAAGGCATTTCTAAATTTTTCTTGCCTTGATAGCAGATGTCGTCAAAATTCTCTCAGGATGTCATATATTAGAAACAGCTGTATACTTGCCAGAGCTCTTTACTGATTTGGCTCATTCCTGTCAAACTTGCCTTTTGTAGTGTATAATGCAAGATTTCTTTGTACACAAAATGCTCAAAGAACAGAACACACAGAATGCCGCCTTTCAGAACTCATTAGTGTACAAATCTGTTAAAATTGTTAGTGGTTTTCACTTGGCTTCAAGTGAGGTGGCATTGGTTCAAGTTTTCTTTCTCTAACTGTTCAAGAAATGCATGAATAGAGCTGACTGTGAATAGTACTGAGCAAGCTTGGAGCAGCAGTGGCAGTGAGTAGGAGGAATAAGAGGTGCTGCTCCTTATTAAGTGTCCAGCCAGTTCAGAAGGTGCATAGGTAGCCAGAGACTTGCAGACTGAAACAACAAAGAGAAGGAAACACAAGCAGTCAATTAAAATATATCGAAGCATTTAAGTTTCAGTATTGTGTGTTGCAAAGATTCTTTAAGTAGTCATTTTTGTGAGAGAGGCACTGTAGCGGCGTGGGCACCCCGCTCTGGCCCTGAAAGGGTTAAAGGCCTGCCCTTATTGGGTCCCAGCCCCAGCCCTCTCTAAGTGGCTGCCCCCCAGCATCTCATCAGGGTCAGGCTGGGCCCTATAAAAGAGCTGCCGGGCCAGAAGGCAAGGTGTCTCTCTCTCCAGTCTTGGAGGGAGAAGGACCGGGCTGCTTGGGAGCTCAGGGTACTGGGAGTAGAGCAGGGTTAGGGAAAGGCACGAAGAGTTGGGGAGCTCTAGCTTGGCAAATCCCCAGGCTGCGGGCCTTGCTAAAGGCCAAAGCCGGTACAGGGGTTGCAGAGGTGCAGTCTGGGGTTAGGCAGAGGCAGCTGGTCTGACCCCCTTGCCAATGATGAGTGGCCGTTACAGACTGCAGTTTGCCCCAGTGAGCGGGGGCTAGATGGTGACTGGCAGTAGCCACTGAGGCAACGTGGGTTGGGGGTTCCCCTGGGACGGGAGACCCAGAGTGTGGTGGGGTACTGCTGGGGCAGCACCCCAAGGTAAAGGGCACCGGGGTCAGGGAGGGACATGGGGGCCAGCGGCAGGTGAGACACCAGCCAGTAGGAGGTGCTCTGTATGCTGGAGAGCTAATTCCTGAGACAGCCAGCAGGAGGTGTTGCACTGGTGAGTTGTCGCTTCGCTACAGGCACCATTGTGTAGTGGCAAGAGCAGTCGGCTGGGAGTCAGGAAACCACAATTCTAGTG
Source organism: Platysternon megacephalum (assembly GCA_003942145.1). Taxonomy (NCBI): domain Eukaryota; kingdom Metazoa; phylum Chordata; order Testudines; family Platysternidae; genus Platysternon; species Platysternon megacephalum. The sequence goes on along the minus strand of QXTE01000387.1, from coordinate 96,872 downwards.
CCAGTTCTGTCATTTACCTACTTGATGCAGTTGGGTAAGTTGCTTGTTAATCTCTCTATGCCTCCAATTCTCCAACTGTATATTAGGAAAATGCTTACTCTACTTTATAAAGAGCTTTGAGATACCCGGATAAAAAATGCTGTGTAAAATCAAAGTTTAATTAAGTTTTTTTTATTATGACTTATTTATTCACCTTATATTCAAGTGGCTTGAATAGCCACTTTGTGGTACTTGCAAAGTGAATTAGGGTATTGAGACTAATTCCTTGGGCTGTGGACAACTGCTGGTGACATGCAATTCCAGGGCCTCCCCTTTGGGTAGGTATGAAATCCAGAGATGCTTTTAATAGAGATCCAATGAACTTTCTATGCAGTCATATAGCCAGGATGACCTCCATATAGGTTATGTAAGCATTCGTGTAGCCATAAGAGCATTTTTCATTAACACATTCGCACTGCATTAGCACTGCATTTCAGACCCTGTAGTAACAGACATCTGTTTTCTCTACTGAAAGATCACAAAAACACTGGGTCTTTTGATTTTCTCTCTTTGTGGTTGGTTTATTCAGCACTGTATAGGAGAAATAATTTCCTTTGACAGCTCTACATATTTATGTTTTCTTTTATTTTTCAGTGCGCTTCATTACATCCACTTTTACCTGTATTGCCTTGCAGCAAGAAGTCCCCAGGTGATTCTGGAGAAGAATGATGGTTCAAGTCACAGTCCAGTGACAAAGCAGCAGGATGCCGGTGGAATGCAGATTACAGAGAGTGGGAAACACAAAGTCAAAGGAAGTGGATATAAAAGAAGCGAAATGTAAGTCCAGAGATACCATCTACTCTCTACCAAACAAATATCCATTGTAATTCTATGTATAATACCTTATTTTTATGTAGCACAGCTTTCATCCTAAAGGATCCTAAACTGCTTTGCAGAATACATATACAACAACTGCTTCACCCACCACTGAAATGTGGCTTGCTCTGGGGTTGTAAGCATCAGCTGTTTACCAAGAGCTCATGATGTGAAAAAGAATGTTGTGTCTAATTGACACAGTAGGAGGAATTGATTTAGCTAGACTGTAATTAAAACTGTCTTAATTTTCTCCTTAGTTAAGTTAGAAAATGGCCTACCTGTAGATGTGAGATCATAGAGTATAAAATGCACAGGTGATTATACCTATAACTGAAAACAACTCTATGGTCATCTTTAACCAGCTTACACCAATAAAGTCATAGCTGTGTTTTTAAACTATGCTGCTCATACTGTTTTATCTGAAAAGTCAGGCCTTGATTACTTAAAAACTTAAGACAAGTGTTCTTCCTTGAAAACATTTTATGGGTGCCCCTTAATTCTAGGTCAGCGTGCTGATTTTTCTGAAGAATCTTTTCTTCTGTAATTTGAATGTTGGTGATTTTCTTGCAAATAACTGGGTTTCAGATTCTGTTGTTGGACACTTGGCTTTCTTTATTGGACTGACCGGGCAATGCTTTGATTTTAAAATTTTAGCATCTTTTTTTATTAACCACAAGGTTGATGAAGGTAACAGATCCTATTTAGCACATGGAAATGATTGATTAATACTAGTTATTTAATGTTAGATTTTTACTTGTAGCCTTTTCTCAGTCATACAGCTCTGTAATGCTATTCAATGATAAAACTTAATACATCAAAGAAATAGCTGATGTTGAAAAAAACTTTCTGCCCCGATCAGCAGAAATTCCAGTATTGAAGCAAAGAAGGTGTTATAAGTAAAGCTGGAATAACAATCGGTAGCAAATAATTTATTTGATGAATGTTGCCTTTTTTTAGCTTGCAAGTTATTTGCCAGCAGATTATTTTTTTGAATTTGCTACTTACAGTTATTTGCTAAACTGTGACTGGTTTCTGGTCTGTAGGTGGTTCATAAGCACTATTGTTGCAACTATTTGAAATGTGAGCTGTTTGATATGACAAGCAAATCACTTAGTATGCTTCTGTTCCCTGAGTAGACCATTCAAAACTCTTTGACTCAGGTTTCCGGTATGAATACTTGTGATTCTGAAATTGAAACTGGTTCTCCACAAATACTCAGCCATTTTTATGTTTCAGTTAATATTCCCATTTGATAACAGGAATATTAACTGAAACATATAAAAATGGGCTGTTAATATGAGAGAGATCTTGAATCAAACTCTATTCATTGGGGAGCCAGTGCAGAGGACAGAGCATCAGCATGAGGCACTCATAATAACCTGAATACTTAATCAAAAGGCTGCTGTCGTCTATACTGACTGGAGCTGTTTCAGGACATGGAAATTCATTACTAGATATAATCGGAAATATTCAACACTGAAAACCATGAATGAGTGGAACACCTATTTAACAATCGAGACACAGGTATATTCAATAGAGGCGCAAGTTCTGTGCATTTATTTTCTCTTTCTGCCAAATGTCACCTCTGTTTTGCTTGGGTTCAGCTTTCATCAGATGCTCTTCATCCAGGTCCTGATAATCGCTAGGTACTGGGAGATGCTGCTTTTCACGTCTAATGTAAAGAGATGTAGTGCTGGGTACCTATGACATTACCCAGGGTACAATCTGGACTGATGAACAGCTGTCTCCCATCAGTTCACCAACCTGGGGGAGCCTTTTACACTGCTTCACTGTGAGAGTTAGTACTCCTGGTCTGTTCACACACAGCCTCCAGCATGTAAGTTACTCCCCGTTCTATTGTATGAGTACTATAGCCAGCCACCCTTGAATTACACTGAAGAGCAAGATCAGCAAATTCCCAGTCCCAGACTTTCCCCAGAAATGTATGTCTTGTACTGTCCAGCCCCTCCTGAACAATACAAGCTCATATAAAGTCTGTCATGTTATTAATAGGAAATGATATGCACAAATCCTGTTATCCCAAATGGAGTTTCCCAAACATTTCAATCCAAACACACTGGTTTAGATAAAACAATAAAACAAATTTATTAACTACAAAAGAGAGATTTTAAGTGACTACAAGTTATTTATATTTTATTTATTTATTTGGTGTATGCAATTGGTTGATAAGGCACAGCGTTCTTATCAACAATGTTCAAGGCACGAAAACCTCCAGGAAGTTGAGTCATTTTGCAGTCCTCAACAATGTGTGTCATGGTTTGTGGCTGCCCAGATTGACATAGTGGACTGTGTCTAAAATGCCACAGAAATTCTGCTGCAGCACAAATTCCATGTCCGGTACGAAACCAGTTGAGAAGGCTACATTACCTTTGTGGGTAAATTAAACCCAGGTTGACGTTGAGTGGGGTCCGATACAAGATAATATTTTGTCACTTTCTCTGCGGACCATGAAGCTTGCCGCGCATCTTCTACTGTAAATCCATCATGCGGTAAACTTATCCACAATGGATGCCATGAGGGCATATGACCATGTCTTAGTAAAACCATACAGAGGAATCTTATAGCTTTACGTGCAATGTTGCCACACATTTTACCAGGACAATATTGATCAGCAAATTATGATTTTTTTTCAAATGATACCTCACAAGTCATTCTTTGTACAAAATTTATCATAGTCTTGTGCAAGGGGTGAACATAGGGGTACAGACTGTCACAGTATCATTTTAATATCTGTTGTCTCACTAGCTCCCTTAATGACTTGCTATAGGTTTTAAAGAAGATGGGGAATGGACTGAGCTTAGATTCAGTCTGAAAGGGAAGATCTCAGCATTTCAGGGCGTTTCTTTGTCCCATGAAGCCTCTTGGAGGTGCCATAGGAGTATTTGGTTATCATCAAATGCCACAGAGATGTCTAGCAAGGTGTTTCTTCACTGTCTATGGACAGGATGAGATGACCCAACAGAGCAACAAATGCTGTCTCTGTACTGTGATTGAATGGCTTTCAGGATAATGGCTGTTGGGTGGTGTAGAAGAATATTCCTCTACCAACTTCTGAATTTTAGCTTGCTTAGAAAAGGAGATTAGACACTGGGAGTTAATTTGTGAGTTTACTGGTATGATGGTTTCTTTAGCACAGGTTTGTTGTTCCTGGTATTTTATAAGGCCAACTCAGATGTGAGGCAAGAGATTTTCTCTGAACTGAAATGATGGTTCCTCACCCTGGGGTTGAGTCAAAGCAGTTTAAGTTCATGAGAAGAAGGAGGAGGATCTTTGACTCCTTCACAATATTGACATGGGTACATGAAAATTCCATTGGGTCAGTGTTTTTTGTTTTTGTTTTTTCCCCACCACTGACTCTCAGATTTTCTTCCTTCCTGTTTTTTCTGTCCTGGGTCATCTATCTAGGTAGTGGGCTGGGAGAGGGGGCTTTGGTGCCAGGTTCTCAGTAGATGGAGAGTGGCTCTCTAGTTGGTAAAGTTTGCTTTGTTTTACAGTTTGGTGGGGGTCCATGCATTTTCAAGAGCTAGCATGGTGAGAGCATCATCTTCTGTGAAGACAGGCAAAGCTCTGATTTCCAGCTGAAGTAAAGGTTGGTCTGTCCAGGACAAGAATAATAGCCACATCTAGATCTGTGTGTGCCTGGAAATTATCTGTGAGAAACCTAACCTGCAGGGTCTGTAAATTTCTGGTCTCCATAGTCAGAAGTCTTTTTTTACTCATGTGGATCTATGTATATGAAACACTTTCTCTCCCCACCCCACCTTGAGCCACTGGGCCCAGCTCCACAAAGGTATTTAGGTGCTAAATGCCCAGACTTAGGTACCTAAGTGTAGGTTCCATGGGACTAAAAACCAGGTCTGCAGAGCCTGGGATGGCTGACATTTCCCCATCACTAGCAGGAGGGCACAGAGTGGATGCGGAGTCACATCCAAGAAGCACTGTGGCAATTAGGTGCCACAGGTAGTAATGTCCAAAAGATCCAGAGTGACAGCACTCTGCCACCTTCTGATTGGACAAGTGCACTATTTAACCCTGGAGTTGTCTGGGCAACAACACAGACTTCTGGCCTGCTGTGACTCCAGACACCAGCTTGCTTCTGATCCCCAGTCTCTGACCCTAGCCTGACTCTAACCCTGACTCTTGCCTCCTGATTTTCAGCCTAGTAGCTATCTCTGATTTACAGCCCTGGCCTGACTTTGACTTTTGCTTACTGATCCTGGCTCTAGTGATTACTACAATCCCTGCTCACTGAATACCCCCTCGTGGCCTTCCTTGACTTGTGGACATCAGCCCAGGTGTGACAGGTAGGCCAGAGTGCCCTTGGTGTCCCTTACACCAAGTCCCAATTTTAGGGTCTACTGCAATCACAAAATTCCCGCTCGTTTGCTGCCTAACCGTGGAGATGCCTAAACTCACTTGGTGTCTAATTTTTTCAGTAAAAGTTCCCTATGTGCCTGAGGCTAGGTCTACACTGGGGCGGGGAGGGGGAGGGAGGGATGGCGACCTAAGATACGCAACTTCAGCTACGTGAATAGTGTAGCTGAAGTCGGCGTATCTTAGGTCGATTTACCTGGCCATGAGGACGGCTGCGAGTCGACCGCTGCCGCTCCCCCGTCGACTCCGCTTCCGCCTCTCGCTGCGGTGGAGTTCCGGAGTTGACGGCAGAGCGATCGGGGATCGATTTTATCGCGTCCACAAAGATGTGATAAAATCGATCCCCGATCAATCAATCACTACCTGCCGATCTGGGGGGTAGTGTAGATGTACCCTAAGTTTCTACCTCTGTGCATGTGCGCTGCTGCCTCACTCTAGGCATCCAGACATGTATTTCCCAACTAAGTCCCAGAGCGATGCATAAACTGGGGGAAGATACTAGGGGTGCCGCAACGGGGGGAGGGGAGGGGGCAGGGAACCATGGCCCCCCAATTTTAAAAGTTGGAGGGTTATGCCCTCCCANTCAATCACTACCTGCCGATCTGGGGGGTAGTGTAGATGTACCCTAAGTTTCTACCTCTGTGCATGTGCGCTGCTGCCTCACTCTAGGCATCCAGACATGTATTTCCCAACTAAGTCCCAGAGCGATGCATAAACTGGGGGAAGATACTAGGGGTGCCGCAACGGGGGGAGGGGGCAGGGAACCATGGCCCCCCAATTTTAAAAGTTGGAGGGTTATGCCCTCCCACTTTTTACCGGCCATAAGGATGAGCGATGGTGGGGAGAGGGATGGAGAGGAGTGAGCAGGGGATGGGGTTTTGGGAGGAAGAGGCAGTATGGGAGTGGGGCCTTAGGGGAAGAGGTGGCGCGGGGACAGGGGCTCAGGGAGAAGGGGTGGCACGGGAGCGAGGGCATGGCTGGAAGTGGAGCAAATACTTCTCTATTCATATTTTCCACACCAATCATGACTTTATAGCCCTCTATCATATCACCCCTTAGTTGTTTCTTTTCTAAACTGAACAGTCCTAGTCTTTTTAATCTCTCTTTGTATGGAAGCTGTTCCGTACTCCTAATCATTTTTGTTTCTCTTTTCTATACCTTTTCCAATTCTAATGTACCTTCTTTGAGATGGGGTGACAAGAACTGCATGCAGTATTCAAGGTGTGGGTATACCATGGATTTATATAGTAGCATTATGATATTTTCTGTCTTATTATCGATCCCTTTCCTAATGGTTCCTAACATTCAGTTAGCTGTTTTGACTGCTGCTGGACTTTGAGCAGATGTTTTCAGAGAACTATCCACAGTGACTCCAAGATCTTTCTTGAGCAATAACAGCTAATTTAGAACCCATAATTTTGTATGGGATTATGTTTTCCAATGTGCATTACTTTGCATTTATCAACAGTGAATTTCATCAGCCATTTTGTTGCCCAGTCACATGAGATCCCTTTGTAACTCTTTGCAGTCTGCTGTGGACTTAACCATCTTGAGTAATTTTGTATGATCTGCAAATGTTGCCACCTCACTGTTCATCCCTTTTCCAGGTCATTTGTGTGGTTCAACATATCCATAGATGCCAGTACAGATCTTTAGGGGACTCCTCTATTTACTTCTCTCCACTGTGAAAACTGAGCATTTATTCCTACCCTTTGTTTCCTATCTTTTAATCAGTTATTGATCCATGACAGGACCTTCTGTCTTATCTCATCACTGCTTACTTTGTTTACAAGCCTTTAGTGTGGGACCTTGTTAAAGGCTTTCTGAAAGTCCAAGTACACTGTATCAACTGGATCACCTTTGTCCACATGCTTGTTGACACTCTCAATGAAATCTAATAGCTAGAATATTGCATAGCTCAGTGGTTAGCACACTTTCCTGAGAGACAGGAAACCCCGGTTCAAATATTTCCCCCAATTCAGCAGATAGGGGGCATTGAACCTACGTCTTCCACATTCCAGATGAGCGCTCGAAGCATCGGGCTAAAAATTATAAGGTGGGAACCACCACAACCAACAACTGAATAACACAACACGTAAGTCCCTTTGTGGATCTAATGTGGGTTACTTCCCCTCATTACATTTAACTTTAAAACTTTTCTTTTCTCTTAAATAATGAATGACGCCTTCTGTAATGAAGCTGTCAACAGGCTGTATGAACTGTATAAAAATACAATGGATCACCTACATTGGCGTAAATCTGGAGCAACTCCACTGAAATCAATAGTTATTCCAGATTTGAACTGTAAAAGTTGAGGTCAGTTTAATGGCTTGGAGTGGTCCCTCCCTGTCAGCCTTGGAGGGAGGCCACTTCGCCTCGGTATGCCACATAGCAGCTGATAGCCAATTGACAGGGGATTAGCATGGTGTCAGCAAAGAGTCTATGGCCCTGGCCCTTTGGGGCAGGGCAGGGCAGTAGCAGTCTATACCTCAGCTCCCCTGGCTGGGGCATACAGCAAACACAGTCAGGCTCAGGCCCTCTGGGTAGGGCAAAGCAGTAGCAGTCATAGCGAAGCTTCTCTGGCTGGGGCAGACAGCAAACACACACAGGCCACCCAGCCTATGATGTGTAGGCTGCCATCCCAGGGGTGGGGTTGCCAGCAAAGGGTAGGGGGACCTGGGCCCACCCTACTCCACTAGGTCCTAGCCCAGGGCCCTACCAGTGGCAAGTGGTCAGCAGGGGTCATGCTGAAATATGCTGTGTGTGGTTTCAGCCACGCAACCAGACTAATGTCTGGTATCCCTGGGCTACTTCCTACCCCTACCTGCTTGTAAGGCTCTGTTGCACGGGGAGTCCTCAGCAGTCAGCAATCCCAGCAGCTCCTCAGGGTACTTGGCAAATAGCAGTCTCATCTGCATTCCTCCCTCAGGGTCCAACTCCTGGGATAGGCACAAATCCGTCCCGGGTGCAGGGGCCATCAGCAAGGCAGAGACAACCAGCTCCTTCCCTGCCACTGGCCCAACTGAGCTGGAGGCCCCACCTCTGATACATTCTGTTCTGCCACTCTGCTTCTAGCGTGAGGCGTGGACCCTGCCTGGTTCCACCCACCAGTGGGTGGGAAGTGGTTCCTCCCAGTCAGCCTCGGAGGCAGGCCACTCCGCCTTGCTACAATCAGAATTTGACTCATTGTATTATATTGTTTTCTTCTTACTCCAGGTAGCGCAGAGTGGTTTTTTTTGAGTTACAGAATTTGGGCAGGCAGACTCAGATGGACTGCAATTCAAATTTGCAGAAACAGGACATTTCTGCTATGATCCTGGAAAAAAAATAGCATTGTTAGTTTTTCAAACATAATGAAACTTTCACATTTTATTTTTATAAGTGTATCTTAGTCAACTGAGAGCATACTTATCACCCATCAGGTGGAGTAAACTTTGGATTTCATGTAGTCTTATATATCCATCGCTAACTGGAGATACAGTGTATATCAGTGTGTGGAGGAAGTAAGGCTGCTAGAGTTAAACTAACAGAACACAAGTCAAATCACCTATATCTATGGCAAAGCAATTTAAAACACAGGTAACAATAGGGTGACCAGATGTCCCATTTTTAAAGGGACAGTCCTGTTTTTGGGACTTTTTCTTATATAGGTGCCTGTTACCCCGCCCCCCCCCCCCGCCCCATTTTTTCACAGTTGCTATCTGGTAACCCTAGGTAACTAGGATGCTGGGTTTAATTACTAGGCCATACTGCTTTATATTGGGATTACCTCTTCATAGCTGTTTCATGAGATTACATGTTAGATTAGTTTTGAATAAACACAGGTGGTTGAAAATTCCTTTACTCACTTTTTGTAAACTGGTATATTGCAAAGCATTTCTGATTGCAATAATATGACCAATGATTTTTGCACAGCTCACTATGTCACCACCCTTTGGCAATGAGAAGTCATTGTCTCTAGGAAACAGAAGTAAGCAGATATTACTCCTCAAACTGGCTCTCCCCAGCATAACCCTTCTAATCTCTCAAATGTACTAAAGGTAACACAGAGTACACCATGTTCACCATTGTATAGTATGCCCTGGATCTCAATCACTATATTGTACTAGTTACCCTACTGAGGTCTGAAGCTTGTGTGCTCTACATAACCCACTTATTAAATACCTGTGTTCTGTCAAGTTTTGTCATGTAGCACTGGTCTGGCTGCCCAGCCCAATGGTTTTCACAGAAGGAATGTAACTCTCATCAGCCACTTGGACAGGTTTGAGTTGTCACAAAATAAATTTAAACAGTGATTTAAATAAAGTTGGTTGAGGTTGAAATTTGCAGTGATGGATGATGGGAGTTGTAGTCTTCTTCCCAGGCTGTCAGATATTGCAATATGTAGCTGAACACAGAGTAGGGATCTGACCTGTGCTTCGTGGATGGTGGGGGAAATGGAATGAACATGGAAAAGAGACAGACCATCTGCACAGCTGGCTGGGGATCCACAGGTTTGTGGCCAAGGTTCCTCTAGGGAGAACCCCTTGGCTCCCCACCCTTTTTGTGGGTGTACCTTCTGCCTTACTATGTCCTTGCCAGCCCTGTGGGGTAAATGTGGCTCAGAGCCATGCATCAAAACCAACATGGGTTTTTGATTTTGTTCTCCTCCTTACGTTTTTACATGGGAGAGGAACATATGGCCCTGTGTATGTGTCATGCCAGGAATGTAACATCATGTATTTGTCTTGTCTGGATTCATTTGTATTTGTCCTGCTAATAATTCAACCCAATATGTTTGTTCTGACAGAAATTAAATGAGTTTGTCCTAATAGACTCCTATGTGTATGCTGCCAATAATTCAGTCCCTACTTTTCTTGCCAGGAATCATGTGCTATAGGTTTGCAGTGCCAGGATCAGAGGCCTTGGCTTCTACTGTATATTAGTCCTGCCAGAAATAAAACTCCTGTGTTTTTCCTGCATCAATTGAAGAGTAAATGGGTCTTGCTAGGAATCATTCATGTTCACTAGGGAACTTGTCTGGCCAGAAATAATAGAAAAATCTTCCTAGGCAGAATTCAGTCCCATAGGTTTGTCCTGCTGGGATTTGTATATTTCTCTTAAGAAGAGCACATGTGGCAAAGCTACATTTTAAAGCTGTCTTTTGCCTAAAACTGAAGCAGCGCTGGCTGAAATGGATTCAGGAATGATGAAAGGAATTGCAAGCATACAAGTTTGCTGGTATTGTACACCACCTTCCTCCCCGCCACCCCCGTCCCCCCATAGTCACTTGCCAGACATAAGTGGCTAGATACATGAATCAAAGCTACATGTATGTCGTTTATCATGGACTTACACCATTTACTTCCATGCCAGGGCACCACATATTTACAGCCTTCTGACTCTGAAATGTGACTACCTTTGTTATCATATTTTGTTGCTGCCAAACAATACACAAGGCTGCAGTAGTTTGTACCTTTTTGATGATTTATTTAATGCACACTCTCTCTTATGATTTTGACATGGAAGACAGAGATTTTATGCCTTCATCATCCAGCTCTGTTCACTATGTGTGATTCACAGCCTCAATCAGTTCCACATACAAAGGAGAATAAATGAGGTGCAAATTACACATTTCTATTTTGCCCCTTGGACATGTGGCCAGGCAAATTGATTTATGTCCCTTTGACATATGCTATGCGTCCCATTGCTAATCATTTGTATGTAATGACAATGTTCAAAGGGGTGGGAGAAGTTCTTTGCAGTTGATCTGATTCTATGGGCATCATAAGAACCCAGTTAAATTTGGTGTAAATACCTAAAGTTTCTTAATTCTAGTCACTAAACCACTGGAATGGGGATGAAATGGGGCAGATGAATAAAGTTAAATAGAAACTTATAAAAGGAAAAGTATTTTTTCCTAAAAATATTTTTAATCTCAATGTTATTGCATATCAACAGAGACTTATAAGATATAGAACATCCAGTACAATGTTGTAGCTTGGGAACCTTAGTATGGTTGGTAATTAAATACACAAGATGTGAGTATCTGCAGCCAGCTGTGGGAGCTCTTCTTATAAAACAGTAATAAGTGTATATCTTTAGGTGCACCTGGATAGATCTTCTACTAGCCAGTACCTGTGACAAGGTGTGAATGCAGTCTCGTCTATAAAGGGTTACCAGGTTCCAGCCCATCAAATAGATGATCTGGGGGGAGTTATAAAACGAAAGGGGAAACTGATGCAAAGGGAGCTACCAGCGGGGAAAGGTGCATTCTCTCCCCTCCCAAAGTCTGAGATAGAAGCGCTTGTTTGAGGGGATTTTGTTTAGTTTGTGAATATAAAGCAAGCCATGAAGAAAAGGAGATGAAAAAACCTGTAATGGTGACCCCCACCCTCCACCCCTTCCTTATTTGATGAGTTGGCACACTGGCCTGCAGGAGCCATGTCTCAGGTTTTTGTTGGGCTTCAGACAGGAATACCTCCAAATCTCTCACAACCCTCAAGCACAGAACATGGCAACATTCATAGTTCATGGAGGGATGAGGTGCTTCTTTAAAGAGTGCCATGCAGATTCTTCATAGCTCCCGACTCTTTTCATACAATTATGATTACTGCATGGGCAGAGATCCCCAGGTTGGTATTCTCTAAATGGTTTAATTGCACTTGGACCTTCTCAGACAGGCCATGGTGCTACTCCGGCTCACATATTCAGGAAACTAGAAGAGGCCTTGGAGGTTGTAATCCACTGGTACAAAAGAGCATACAATTATTTGAAATGAAATTGGAATCTCTGTGCGAAATGTCAATATGAAATAAAAAGTTTAGCATTATCATATGCATTTAAAGATGGAAACAGTGACTCTGATTGCATTCTTTCACTATCTGAACTGGTGGCAGAGTCAAAAGGGATATGTGATACTATCAGAAGATCTGATAATTTAGCCCCTACATTATGCAGAAGATTTTCAGGCCATCTAATTTCATTTAAAAAAAATGCTGAGTGAGGCTTAGGGCAACAATTAAAACACAGAATTATGAAAAAGTATATGCATTAGCATGATGATGTTAGCTACATAAAAAGCTCTTCTCCGAGCAGGAGCATCTGCTCCCTTTTTATGATTTTCTGGGTGATCACATCATTTCTGTTTGCCAGTAGTTTTCGGAGTATGACCAAAGAGAGAAAAGGGCAAAGTATTACCACCTCCACTAAACTTGCTCTGGCTCTCAGCCCCCATTTTGGCTACTGCCTTGCAAAGCTCGGGAGTTTCAGTTCCTGGGGCTGTTTAGTTCAGGGGGTGTCACTCCCCATAAGTTTCACTTTGATTTTTTTTCATTTGAACAAACTCACAAGCTCAGCCAAAAGTGTTTTAATTGTTCTTGGTTCCAGAGGGAAATGGCAAAACTGACACTTAGAATGGTTTCTACCTTGTACTGTAGTATTATGTGTGCTTAGGGCTCAATTCCACCCTCAGTGAGACAGCTTTCATAGAACTGGGCCCATACAGACTGTTTTTCAAAGCTGCTGAGCTCCTGAAGCTTTCACGGACTTCAGTAAAAGCTGTGGGTGCTCAGCACCTTTTGATACTCTTGTTAATTGTGGGTTTAATGGCCTTTGCTGGTGATGGGTGTCTTGCCTGTGAGAGATCCAGGGCTTGGCCCTTCACTGTTACAATAGAAGTGCAGAACTTGAAAGAAGCAACAATTCCCTCCTTTCTATTGCCTGCAAAATGCCAGGTCAGTTGTAAAAATTAATAGCAACCAACATAAAAGTGAATATGAAATAAAACACTCTACTTACCTCAGAAGCAGCCCTATTCCCCTGGCCTCCGCATAGTCACACATAAGTCTTCTCTCTGCTTAGGCACCAAAACCCATTTAAAAACATTAAAAGACACAGGTGGATGAATTTTTGTCATTTAAAACCACTGAGGACTGTAGATGTATGCCTTAAGCGTTTGTCTGGCTGGCAGTCTGGAAAATGCCAGTGTCCTAAGGGTTAAAACTTTGATCTGTAAGTATGCATGTCCTCTGAAAAGGAACAAGGGAAAAGTGGTGTTATATATATATATGTTTTTTAAGAAAAGAATTTAATTATTTTCTGCATGAAGCATTTACTTCTGCCAATAGGTGCAAAATATACTGCCCCACGAGGAAGCTGAAAGTGAAAATTCTGCTTTCTGCTAAGATTGTATGTTTTGGGAATTGAAAGCTTCCTGGGCATTCAGTATGTTTTATTGATAAGAAATGAATTAAAATAAATAAATACAAATTTATGAAGAAACGGAAACATGATTTTTTAAAAAATGGACTGCTTGGTATACAGTAATGCCCAAATGAACTTTTAACCACCTTATTGACTTTTAAAACATATCAAATGGACTGCTTTTTAATCAGTTAATTTAACACTCCCCAGTATGGTGGAGTAATGCATAACTGGAAAAGGTTCAGATGAAAGTGAGCCTGCAAAATCATGCTGTAAATCTCATGAAAACAGGCTCTTTGGATCTCTAGTTCATCCTGCTACAGGTGGATGTGGAAGTTACCCAAGAAAAGCTTTCCTCTTGGTATTTTGACATGTGCTCTTCTAGCCTTAGTCAGAATCAAGAAAGGCCCAGGCTTGTGAAAACTTTAAACTTTTTACATTTAAACAAGATTTTGGCTTGGTTTGAATGGGCCCCAACCAAACCCCCAGATCTTGATTGGAATTAGATTTGAGCTGCAAACTCTCCTCTCCTTAATGAGCTGAATTGGAAAACTTCATCCTCTCCTTAATAAGCTGAATTGGAACACTGCGTCTAAACACTCTGCTAGTTGGAAAGTTTTTAGACTTTTATTTGAATTACAGCTCCCCTTGTTTGGGAATGTAATAATCTGCTGAACTGATCTCTAGTTTCAATGACATTGTTTTCACTGGACATGGTTAGGAGTGAAGTAAGTCTGTTCCACTCTCTGGTGACGCTGTACTGATATAGATATCCTAAACCATCAGAAAATCCATGTTACAGGCACCCAGCTTATTCCAACTTGAAGCAGAAATAGGTTAACCTGCATCTTGTGGGAGTCTCCCGTTATTTCCTAAACTGGCCAGACATAGAGGAGAAACAATGGTGGTGTTCTCCATTACTTCCAGTACAGAGAGTGGTGTGGAGGGCTGTATTCTCTGAGGTGCTGGCTGGAATGGCTGGGACTAATGGCTTGCCCTGCCACTAGTCCTTGGCACAGGATAGGTGACTGGTGAAGAGAAGCTCTGGAAATGCCTGCCTTGCTCCTGTCAGTGTCATGGCTCTGGGGGGGTTTTCTGCTGCAAACCAGGTTCTGAGGGAATTTGTTTCATAATGTGCCATGTTGGGCTGCACTGGGCTCTGGTGTGCCAGGCAAATGTAATGACAATAATCAATTTTTTTTAAATTTCACTTAGAAAATAGTAAGTTGTCTAATTTAAAGCAATGTAAGAAGCATTTAGATTTGAAATATTCAGTTAATTTGCTTCTAAATATATAGGGTAAGAACCTCAGCTGCTGCAAGTCAGTGTGATTCCATTGAAGTCAATGCGGCTATGACACTTTACACCAGCTGTTGTTCTAGTCGATTGAGTCTAGGCACTATCTTCATCTCCATAGCAATGGGAGAAGGGTGGGTAAGTTCTATGCAAAAATGGAAACAATGCAGCAAACCAAATGGAAATTTTTATTACACCCTGCATACTTAAGAGTGCTGATTTCTTCTTATTCAGAAGGATTACTATTTCCCCCCTTGAGTTAGGGTGTTGGAGGGCTACTTGATTGGTTGCTTAAAGGCTAATCTTGGGAACTGCAAATAAAGGCATGTTAAAGACAGAAGGCATTTTATCTTTGTTCCTACCAATATCTGATTAGAGGAAACATTAGACCTCATTTCAATGCCGCTATCCACTTTACACTGGGCTTCTCTTTTTATTAACCTGATTCAAAGAAAAGTTTTATTTAGGCTGAGTAACATATCAACATCAGAAACAGACCAAGAGCATTTTTGTTTCCTGTCAACCAACCCTCCGTGCATATAAATGACCAGAATAAAATTCTATATGGCACAACCCACATTCCTGCCTCGTTGACAAGTTTGTCTGTTGGGAATATTCTTTTGCTTACTCTGCTTACTTTCTCTTGCCTTTTGAGTAGTGATCACAACTCGTGTTCACATATCACAGCCCCAGTTGTTGTTGCAGATTTTACGATGTTGCAACCCTGAGGAAAAATACCGAACCAAAGTGAAAAATGATTCTTCATATGTATATATTCAGATTTGGGTGATCAATACACTTCCATTTATTTAATGCTATTGGTTATAAACCTTTTTATATGATCTGTAAAGGGAAGTCAGAGCTCAAGGATTTGCATTAACCTACAGTTTAATGTTTCTAGGCTGCCCAGGCCTTCAAGTATATATTGGCTTTGAAACTCTTCAGGAGCTATAATAAAATATGATTTATGCTGTGAAGAAGCAGACTGGTGTGATCATGGGACTGAAAACAATTTGTAGGAGAAATCCCAGCCCAAAGTTAAACACATTTCTAAAATGATAAGTGAAACCCTAAAAAGTGACAATCAACATGGTATCACTTCCCTCAACAAACTTGCTCTGGTTTGTGGTATTCAGTCGAGTGGGACTGAAAGCAGGATTTCCACCAATGGAGGAGGACCTATGAGACTTAGTTTGAAGAATCTTTATTAGTAGTAATGATGGTTGAGACAGAAATAGCACAGATTGAATTTTCAGGGTTAGCAATTAGAAAAAAACTACTTTTTATGTGAAAACTCCTAAGAACATAAGGACAGCCATACTGGGCCAGACCAATGGTCCATCTAGCCCAATATCCTCTCTTCTGACAATGCCAGATACTTCAAAGGTAATTAACAGAACAAGGCAATCATCAAGTGATCCATCCCTTGATGCCCAGTGCCAGCATCTTGCAGTCAAAGGCTTAGGGTCACTTAGAGCATGGAGTTGCATCCCTGACCATGTTGGCTAATAGCCATTGCTGGACCTATCCTCCATGAACTTATCTAGTTCTTTTTTGAGCCCAGCTATAGTTTTGGCCTTCACAACATCCCCTGGTAATGAGTTCCACAGGTTGACTGTGCATAGTGTGAAAAAGTACTACTTTTTGTTTGTTTTAAATCTGCTGCCTATTAATTTTCTTCGGTGACCCCTGGTTTTTGTGTTGTGTGAAAGGGTAAATAACATTTCCTTATTCACTTTCTCAACAACATCCATGATTTTATAGACTCCATCATATCTTCCCTTAGTCATCTCTTTTCCAAGCTGAAAAGTCCCAGTCTCTCTTCATATGGAAGCTGTTCTGTACCCTTAATCATTTTTGTTTCCCTTCTCTGTACCTTTTCCATTTCTAATATATTTCTTTTCAGATGGGGCAACCAGAACTGCATGCAGTATTCGAGGTGTAGACGTACCATGGATTTATATAGCAGCATTATGATATTGTCTGTTATTATCTATCCCTTTCCTAATGGTTCCTAAAATTCTGTTCGCTTTTATGACTGCTGCTGCACATTGAGTGCATGTTTTCAGAGAACTAACCGCAATGACTCCAAGATCTTTCTTGAGTGGTAACAGCTAATTTAGACCCTATATTTTTATATATATAGTTGGGATTATGTTTTCCAGTATGTATCACTTTGCAACATTGAATTTCATCAGCAATTTTATTGCCCAATCATCCAGTTTTGTGAGATCCCTTTGTAACTCTTTGCAGTTTGCTTTGGATTTAACTATCTTGAGTAATTTTGTATCATCTGTAAACTTTGCCACCTCACTGTTTACCTCTTTTTCCAGATCATTTATGAATATGTTAAGCAGCATTGGTCCTAGTACAGATCCTTGGGGAACATCTCTATTTACCTTTCTCCATTCTGAAAACTATTTATTTCTATTCTTTGTGTCCTGTGTTTTAACCAGTTACTGATCCATGAAAGGACCTTCCCTCTTATCCCACGATGGCTTACTTTGCTTAAGGGCCTTTGGTGGGGGACCTTGCCAAAGGCTTTCTCAAAGTCCAAGTACACTGTATCAACTGGATCACCCTGGTCCACATGTTTGTTGACCCCTTCAAAGAATTCTAATACATTGATGAGGCATGATTTCCCTTTACAAAAGCTGTGTTCACTCTTCCCCAACAAATCATGTTCATCTATGTGTCTGAAAATTCTATTCTTTACTACAATTTCAACCAATTTGCCTGGTACTGAAGTTAGGCTTACTAGCCAGTAATTGCCAAGATCACCTCTGGAGCTTCTCAAAAATTGGTATTACATTAGCTATCCTTCAGTTATCTGGTACAGAAACTAATTTAATTGATAGGTTGCATAGTACAATTAGTAGTTCTGCAATTTCATATTTTGAGTTCCTTCAGAACTCTTGGGTGAATACCATCTGGTCCTGCTGACTTCTTACTGTTTAATTTATCGATTTATCAACCTTCCCTACTGACACCAATCTGGAACAGTTCCTCAGCTTTCTCCCCTAAAAAGAATGGCTTAGGTTTGAGAATCTCCCTCACATACTTTGCATTGAAGACTAATGCAAAGAATTCATTTAGCTCCTCAAAGGGAGTCATGGAAATATAATAAACATGGGATCGCACAATAATACTTTTACTGTCACTTTTCAGAATAGACTCACATTTTAAAACAGTCTATCCTGCATTATCTTGTCATATATAAGTACACATGTGCTTGGTGTCTATATTACCCTGTGTAATTACCATATGTAAACCCCACACTGGACAACAAGGGTTTAAGGAACTACTCTGGGCTCAGCCAACCCTGCCCTAGCACACCTGTAGGAAATACACCAGCTGGGGAATGTGTTAAAAGGCAGGAGAACAGCTCACTTGGGAGCAGACCAGGGAAGAGAGCAGACCAGCAACCAGGGGTGACTCTATGTATTTTGCCGCCCCAAGGACGGCAGTGAGGCAGCCTTCGGCAGCATGCCTGCGGGAGGTCCGCTGGTAACGCGGATTCGACGGCATGCCTGCGGGAGGTCCACCGGTCCCGCGCCTTCAGCGAACCCACCGCCGAATTGCCGCCGAAGCCACAGGACTGGCGGACCTCCCGCAGGCATGCCGCCGAAGGCAGCCTGACTGCTGCCCTCACGGCGACCAGCAGGCCGCCCCCTGTGGCTTGCCGCCCCAGGCACGTGCTTGGTGCGCTGGTGCCTGGAGCCGCCCCTGCCAGCAACCTGCAGCTCCAGCAGAGAAGAGCTAAGGGAAAGCAGAATCTCTCCCTAAAACCTGCCCAAAGGTCCCTCCCTGAGGGACGGGAGGTTCTGCTTCAGAGAAGGGCCTGAGAAGGAAGCATCCCCCTCTCCCTCTCATATGAACTCTGGGTGTGTTAATTCCCTTTGTTTTGTTTGGACTTTGCGAGCAGGGGAAAGCCTTATGACAGATCTGGCCCAGGAAGGTGGACCACACTATAGGAGGAGGCAGTTGCCACCCCAAGAGAAAGGAAGCTCCCACATGATGTGCAGACACTGAAAGGTGCCTTGCGGTGAGCAGACACCCTTCACACTTCCTAAACCCAGACGGCAGCCTTGGGACAATCGCAGGGAGGTGGTAATAAGTGGCCTAGAGAGGGCAGCATTAAGCGCCCCTGGCTGTCAGATCACTGACAGCCCTCAAAGGGCCTTAAGTTAGGGCCCGGTGGAGTGGGTGGAACTGGGTTCCCCTACCAACCACTGCCTCTGCAAGTCACGGGCCTAATCCCTGACCACTAGGTGATGCTCCCCTCCCAACCACCCCTGAGCAAGGACCATCACATACTCCTTTGACAACCAGATCAGATTGTAGTGACTATAATTTTCAAAACAAGACAGGTCATGTTAGCATTTTCTGCCTTGCTCCCCTCTCTTCATGCATGTTCTTTTACCCTCTCTCCTGTGGACCTCAGTTTCCCCCACTAATTTTGGTACAAGCCCTACCTTTTTCCTTGCTACTCTGCACTCAGTGTGCATGCATGAGTGTATTCATTTTTTTCACTTTCTCCTTGCTTCCTGTTCTGAGTGTTGCCTAAACCCTTCTTAATCTCCCTTTAGCCTACAGTAGTTTGAAATGCTTGGTTGTTTGGCTTTGTAAAAAAATAAAAAATATAAATAAAAAGGGGCCCCAGTACAATGCTCTCGATATCCATGACACAGGTTATAAGAAGAACATAATAATAGCATTTTTTCCACCAACAGAACTGGACCCACTACAAACACCCTTCCCCAAACCTGCCTCTTTCCACCAACAGATCTTCGCCAATTTTATCCTCCTCCCCGACAATTCTCCTTTACTTCTTCACCCAGGTCTCTTCCTTCCTTCACTAGTTCTACATTCTTTATTATTATGGAGATATAATGTATACATATTATCAGTTTTTCCCCTGTGGCCTTTTTGCTGCATCAGGCAGGTTTGTGTCAAGAAGACAGTGTGACACGGTTCTTCATGCCACATTTGTGTGAAATTTGACAGTTTTGGCTCAAGGGGCTCATATTAATATATTTTTTTCAATTTCAATTCAGTTGGGCCTGAACCCCTGAAATTCAAAGTGAAAATAAGTCAAAACAGCCAGGTTCACCTGGTGTCTGTGCAAAAACATAAACCAGCCTACTTTGCTCAGAACTGGGTTCAGTATAACCTCATGAAAGTCAATGGAGTTCTACCTACAAAAACTGCTGCAGCAGAGTGCAGAATCAGGCCCATTGTCTAAGTGTTGGAAACAAGGACATCTTGCCAAAAAGGGGGGTTCCCAGATTCTGGGGTATTTCAATAACTGCTTGAAAATGAAAGAAAAAAGAGGGTTTAATTGGACAACAAGGGAACCAAACCAGATGACTGGTGATATTGGAATTTTAGTTACAGTGTGGTAAAAATGGATAGGCAGGCCCCTTACCTGGCTTTATCATTTGTATATGGGAACTGCCTTAGGCTTTGTACAGCAAGGTCACAGAACAGCATTATCCAAACACTGGCATTTTATTTTTTTAATATAGCCTGATCAAAATATAGAAGCTCTTTAATGCTAGTCAGAACAAAAAACATCTTTTGTGATTAATGGACCTGTGATTACAGGGGAACTTGTGAAACCTTTTTTAAACATTAATGAGGCAGAAATGTGATCTTAATATGATGTGACATTCATGCACTTAGTCAAATTGCTCCCAAGACTCTGAACCTTGCCTTTGGAAGAAACTTCAGTGGGTGTTTTCCATAGAATTAGCATAAGACATGCTGAGACCTATATCACGTGTAACATAGAGAAGTCATCAGATATAGCTTGCATTGTGCCCTTTGATTTTCAAGTGTTTCATTCTCAGATGCAAGCCGAGAGAACTTTCATAGCTTGCACGATTTGTATTGCATTGTCTCAGTGAGTGGGCAGCTTTACTGCTGGGAAAAAAATGAATTAATCTCAGTCCATATTCTTCCTACTGATCCACATTCTTTAGGGCAAGCCACACCCACACCCAGATGGAATCACAAACTGTTATGTTGCCAAGTATTCCAGTTCTTCTTTTGCCTGGAATAGTGAGTATTCTCCCCTCCTTTTTTTCCTTTCCAGTTGGCCTATCTGCTCTCCATTATGACTTTTATCACCCTTCCCTACTCATTCCATACCTTTCTTTCCCTCTCTGTCCTTCTTGCACACTCTTTCTGGCCTTTGCTTTGCCTTTCTTCCAGTCTTACTAGTCTTCATCTTTCTTTTCCTTCCTCCCCAATTGCCTTCTCCTACATGATTCCCATACCTCACCAAGTTCTTATTCTTCCTCTTTCCTAAATTCCTCCTTCTTGCTCTGTGCCCCAAATCTATTTTTTGTCCCATGAGTTTCACACCCTATCCATTTCCTCTCCTGTCTAGTTCCCCTTCTTCTATTCCTCTCCCACAATAGACTAGGAAAGATGGTCTTGTGGCTAAGGCACAATACTGAATTCAATCTGGATTCTACTCTTAGTTCTGCCACAGTATTCCTTTGAAACTTAGGGCAAATTGCTTACTTTCTTTGTGTGTCAGTCTCCTTATCGGTAAAATGGAGATGAGAATCCCTGTGTCACAGGTGTATGGTTCAATTTATTAATGGTGAGAAAGCATTTTGAGCTCCTGAGATGGAAGGCTCTATATGCTGTAACAAATATCATTATTATTTTTCATAGGCTCTGCTGTATACTATCGCTGGTCAAACAGTTCTCACGTTATTGGACCAGCTGGTTCAGCACTGCTGACTAATCTCTGTCTCCCAACTCTGCCCAGGTAGCTCTCTTGTGACAGGTGGTCTGCTCTGTCTGATGCCACAGTGTATCTTTTTACATGGGAAGTACTGTATCAACTGGAGGCAATGAACTACAGTTGTCAGCATGTTCAGTTGCAGTTTGACAGTAATTACTGTCACAGTATTCCCCGTGTTGAGTATAGGTTTAATGCTGTGGAAGGGGCAAAACTGCAAAGATGGAGATGGTCACCCTTGCATAATAGCTGACTCTGTGGCATAGGGTTTACCTGACTAGCACTCCCATACGGCATTGGCAAGTGCAGCATGTCTTGCAAAATCGAAGAGGCATCTCTGCAAACTGGGGGAGCAGACCAGAGGATCAAAAATTGAGCAGGTGGTAACCTTAACTTTGTGCGTGCTGCTACAGATCACACAACTCAAAGAATAACCAGTAGTGTGGGAATGAGGGGTGGAGAATCAGTCCACTGAAATGCTCTATTTAAATTACACATATATAAAAAATTAGGGCTGTCAATTAATTGCAGTTAACTCACGCGATTAACTCAAAAAAATTAATCATGATTAATCGCACTGTTAAACAATAGAATACCAATTTAAATGTATTAAATATTTTGGATGTTTTTCTACATTTTCAAATATATTGATTTCTATTACAACACAGAATACAAAGTGTACAGTGCTCACATTATATTATTTTTATTACAAATATTTGCACTGTAAAAATGACAAAAGAAATAGTATTTTTCAATTCACCTCATACAAGAACTGTAGTGCAATCTCTTTATCATGAAAGTGCAACTTATAAATGTAGATTTTTTTGTTACATAACTGCTCTCAAAAACAAAACAATGTAAAACTTTAGAGCCTAAAAGTCCACTCAGTCTTACTTCTTGTTCAGCCAATTGCTAAGACAAACAAGTTTGTTTACATTTACAGGAGATGCTTCTGCCTGCTTCTTATTTACAATGTCACCTGAAAATGAGAACAGGCATTCGCATGGCACTTTTGTAGCCAGCGTTGCAAAGTATTTATATGCCAGATATGCTAAACATTTGTACGCCCCTTCATGCTTCGGCCATGATTCCAGAGGATATGCTTCCATGCTGATGATGGTCGTTAAAAAATAATGCGTTAATTAAATTTGTGACTGAACTCCTTGGGGGAGAAAACTGTATGTCTTTGGCTCTGTTTTACCCACATTCTGCCATATATTTCATGTTATAGTAGTTTCGGATGATGACCCAGCACATGTTCATATTAAGAACACTTTGACAGCAGATTTGATGAAACGCAAAGAAGATACCAACGTGAGATTTCTAAAAATAGCTACAGCACTCAACCTAAGGTTTCAGAATCAGAAGTGCTGTCCAAAATCTGATAGGGACGAGGCATGGAACATGCTTTCAGAAATCTTAAAGGAGCAACACTCAGATGCGGAAACTACAGAACCCAAGCCACCAAAAAAGAAAATCAACCTTCTGCTGGTGGCATCTGATTCAGATAATGAAAATGAACATGCATCGGTCCACTCTGCTTTGGATCATTATTGAGCAGAACCCATCATCAGCATGGATGCATGTCCTATGGAATGGTGGTTGAAGATGAAGGAACATATGAATCTTTAGCACATCTGGCATGTAAATGTCTTGCGACGCTGGCTACAACACTGCCATGCAAACGCCTGTTCTCACTCTCAGGTGACATTGTAAACAAGAAGCGGAAGCATTATCTCCTGCAAATTGTAACTAAGTTTGTTTGTCTGAGTGATTGGCTGAAGTAGGACTGAGTGGACTTGTAGGCTCTAAAGTTTTACATTGTTTTATTTTTCAATTCAGTTATTTTTTGTACATAATTCTACATTTGTAAGTTCTCCTTTCATGATAAAGAGACTGCACTACAGTACTTCTATTAGGGTGGATTGAAAAATAACATTTCTTTTGTTTTTTTACAGTGCAAATATTTGTAATAAAATATAAATATAAAGTGAGCACTATACACCTTGTATTATGTGTTGTAATTGAAATCAATATGCACATCTACCCCGATATAACGCTGTCCTCGGGAGCCAAAAAATCTTACCGCGTTATAGGTGAAACCGCGTTATATCAAACTTACTTTGATCCGCCGGAGTGCACAGCCCCACCCCCCCGGAGCACTGCTTTACAGCGTTATATCCGAATTCGTGTTATATCGGGTCGCATTATATCGGGGTAGAGGTGTATTTGAAAATGTAGAAAACATCCAAAAATATTTAAAGAAATGGTATTCCATTATTGTTTAACAATGCGATTAATCACAATTAATTTTTTTAATCGCTTGACAGCCCTAATAAAAATCCTTTTACCAGTGGATAACATGTGAATTTTGCATTGTTCTGGATTGTTGTGATAGATAGACAAAATCAGGAAATTGTCTTGGTCTTGATTTAGCAAAGCCTCACCAGTCAGGTTGTTTTGCAAAGCAATGAGTTTTTTCAATCTGGATCCTATGTTACTCAACCCTCCAAGTTTGGGGGTTCTGGTAAGAAATTCCAGTTTTGGCTGGTCTGTTCATTGTCTCTGCATGTTGAAAGGTCCTGTGCCAAGAACAGTCTGTGGTATGTCAGGAAAATTCATTCCTCAAAATAATGTGCCATCTGACGTATAATTATTAATTATGCTTATATTGAACAACTTCTGTTGGTGGAGAGACAAGCTAGGACTACCTTTCCCAGACCTGAAGAAGAGCTCTGTGTGGCTCAAAAGCTTGTCTCTCTCTCCAACAGAAGTTGGTCCAATAAAAGATATTGCCTCAACCCCCCTTGTCTCTCTAATATCCTGGGACTGACACTGCTACAACCACACTGCATATATATAATTAGGGTTGGCAGTATTTGATATTTTTACTGTTTTATAATTTTGGTAAAAATTATAAAAGTGTTTATTTTTAAGCCTTTTTTTTTTTTTTTTTAACTTTTATCAATTTAAATTTTCAAAGTTGAGGGAAATTATGGGGGGAGGTCAGAAAATAATAATTTTATGACAGTAGATATTGAAATTCAAAAAGTTAGTTTTATAACCATTAAAATACAAATTCTCAACATTAAACGTCAAAATATACAAAATAAATGTCCTTAAATCAAACTCTAATAAGTTCTCAAGCAGCATGTTCTTACTTTGCCTATCAGTAAAATTTCAATTATTATTGATGGAAATACTTTTTGGTCAGTTTGTGTATGTACAGCGTAATTCACGTTTACCGACATTAACCAATAGATCTAATTGTTCCAAGCCTATATATAATGTGCATGTTTTGGTGTGATTTTTATTACATAGAGAAACTGATAATCTGATAGAGCTGTTTTGGTAGCATATACGCTAGTGTTGGCTGGAAAACAAGAATTCTATTTCATGAAAAATGTTGAGGTTCTGATATTAGTTTTGTTCCACATCTAACCTTTGCAAAAAAAAAAAAAGAGAGAGAGAGAGAGAGAGAGAGAGACCTCCCAGAATAGCCAGTAGCCTTGTCATTAGAGCATTTACTTAGGATTTTGGAGACCAAGATTGAACAGCCTGCTCTGTCTGATTCAGGACTTAAACCCATGTCTTCCACAACTCAGGTGTGTGTCCTAAACACCAAATGATTGGCTATTCTGGGATGGGGCTCTCTCTTTGTATCAATATCTAAATATTTTTTTCTCTACCTTGCACCACAGAGAATTTATTAGCATTTTTCAACAACAAAAAGTTTTGCTGAAAAATTTCTGATCATCTGTAATACATGCACACCCAAAAACCTGTTTTGTAGGAATCAGCTACTGAAAACAGCTGTCATGATGCTACTTCCACTGAAAGCTGTATAGAGACGACTCTGCTGATCTGCTGTAACTAACATTGTGAAGAGACATGAGATCTCAGAAGAGACATAGGCACACAGATATGCATGTGTGCCTATGTCTGGATCAAGAAATGGTGTGTGTGTGTGTGTATCACTTTAGTTATAACTGTAAGGGTCATGAAACCTCTGTTCAATTCTGGCTCTGCCACAGACTAGTTGTGTGACCAAGAGCAAGTCATATAACCTTTTTGCCTCAGTTTCTCATCTATAAAACTGGGATAATACCCACACGTTTAAATCAGCAAAAGGGCACTATGATAATACTTCGCACTTACATTTATTATTTGTAAGTCTGCACTAACTTTTTTCAAACAAATATCTTTGCTGTGTCTTATAAAATTGGTGGTAGCATATACAGTACGTTGCTATTACCCTGGAGTCTGGACTCTTTCAAATTCAGGACACGTTTCTACTTTACAGCAATTTTTCTCATTAATATTCTGAAATTTAAGACTGGTAACAGCAGGAATAAGTCACTCCACTATTATCAGTATGTAGGAATTTATAAGTGCTTTATTCAAATACTCATAAATGCCAGTAATGGTGTCCTTGAATCTAGGAGTGCCTGCTTAGGGCCACTCAGAATACTCTTTATGCAGAACTTAAAATTATCTGCAAAATCTATTATTCAATAATATTTAAACTATTGTTTAGAGATGCATTTAATGCTTCTATCAGCTTCATGACTATACAAGGGCCAAAACCCAGACACATTTATTCAAATCTCCCTGCATGTTGAGAATTTGGATAAAATGGAACCCCGATCCAAACCACTGCTTGATCTTGACTTTGCAAAGCAAAATTTTGTTAGGGTTTTACTCACACCACCCGTAGTTTTGTTTGTATCTATTAGAAATCAAAATGGGCCAAACCCAGAACCACTTATCAAAAAGCCCCCAAACAAAAACACTTTTACACAAAGGTTTTCAGAAAAACTCCTACTTACATGATTGCACTGAGCAGATGTTTACAGTTCCATGCATGTTGATTACTGTCTTTCAGCATTCACTCCAGCTCTGCAAAATATTGAGCAACTTCAACTCGCCTGGATTTCCATGGGAGCCAAGGACACTCAGCACAATGGGGTTCACAGTCAGACTTGGCTGTATTAACACTTTGCATGCTGGATGTGATGCTTCTGGGTCTTTTATTTGTACTACAATTGTTCAAACTCTTTCCTGCTGTCATTCAATATAGTTCGGTTTTAAGGCGAATCTGCAGTGCCAATATTACACGGATTGTGAGGAAAAGTTTCCTTTTGCTGTAGAGGCTTATGGGTATGAAAAGCAGAGGCTTTGCTGTCAGGAGGAGTTTCATACAGAAGCCAGGACTCACTGCTGAGATGAGAGGAAGAAATTAAGAAAATACAAAGAGGTGACTGAGGGAATTTTAAGGTAATCTACAGCGAGTTATAGATTTTACTCCGAGGCATTTTTAACTGAAAATTGTTGTATACGTTTTATGTTTTTCTTTCCCTGCTGGATTGATCTGCAAGTGGCGCTCTTTTTGTTCCATCTCTACTTTCAAAGGTTACTTTGTGTAGCATTAATCAAGGTACTCCAGAGTGCTTCTGATCTCGGAAAGGAGTTTGTTTTCTGTAGAAAAAAGTAACAATTTTTAAGATGAGGAAGAGAAAAGGAAGGAAAAATAGATGGTAGAAAGAAACAATGAAAGTGAGGATGCAACACAGGCCAGATCCTCAGTGGATATAAATTGGAGTGTCTGCACTGAAATCAATAGAGCAATACCAATTACACTAGCAGAGGATCTGGCAGAGAGAGAAGACCAAAAAATTCCAAAGGGAAAGAGTTTTTGTTTTGATTGGTTTTTTTTGTACTTAAAACTGCTTAATCACATAGCAGCAATGGTCTTCCAGTGCTCCTGACACCTTTAGTGCATTCTCTTTTCTTACTGTTGGTTTCCTGCCATTTTAATTATGTGGAATTTATGGCTCTTAAAAAGAGAGCCATAGCAATTAGTGTTTAACTGCAGTCTGAACTCAATGCTATCGAGTCCCGAATCAGAGTTTGTCTATCTGGAAAAGTTGCATTGGTTTAACTCAAGATAGGGATTTTTAAACCAATGTAGTTAAATCTGACCAAAAGGCGATGTGAACACTCCTATACTGGTTTAAACTAGGTTTACTTCAATTTAGTTTGGGGGCATGTCTACACTACAAACTTAAGTCGACTTAAGTTAAGTCAACATCCAGCTGCTGCAGTAATTAAGTCGGTAATGCGTGTCCACGCCACACTCCTTGTGTTGGTGGAGTGCATCCTCCCTAGTAATGCTTGCATCGATGCTGAGAGCAGTGCACCATAGGTAGCTATCCCACAGTGTAACTCACCGCAGGGGTTTTTGGGAAGGGCTTGCAATGCCTCTTGGGACCAAAACATTTTCACATGGGGGACTGGGCACATGGCTTGAACATCACATGATGCAGTTTTCTTCCCCACTCCCTTGATGTCAACTGCAACCCATAATATTTTGTGCCTTTTCTCAAAAGGCTGGCATAGCCACGTGTACGCCATCTCCTGAGATGCATGGATCCCACTCAGCTGTGCCCTATTATTGTGGTCACTACAAACACCACCCACCTTATCCTGCAGTATTTCCAAAATTGGGAGAGGAGCCACTGCATGGAACATGGCAATGTCCTTCAAGCAGCCCTGCTGGAAGCCATAGAATGAAACAATTCCCAGCTGCTGCTGACAGTCACGCAGCAGCTGAACATGGGGGAGCACTGGTTCTGGTCCCGAGAAACAAGCACTGACTGGTGGGATCGCATCATTATGCAGATATGGGATGACGAGCAGTGGCTGCAGAACTTTTGTATGTGCAAGGCCACTTTCCAGGAATTGTGTGCAGAGCTCTCCCCAGCCCTGTGGTGCAGCAACACTAAAATGAGACAAGCTCCGACTGTGGAGAAATGAGTGGCAATTGCCATGTGGAAGCTTGCAATGCCAGACTGCTACCGGTCAGTGGGGAATCAATTTGGAGTTGGGAAATCTTCCGTTGGGCTTGCTGTGATCCAAGTATGGAAGGCCATTAATTGCCTTCTGCTAAGAAGGGTTGTGACTCTGGGCGATGTGCAGGAGATACTGGATGGTTTTGCCGCAATGGGTTTCCCTAACTGCGGTGGGGTGATAGATGGAACACACATCCCTGTCTTGGCACTAGACCACCTTGCTACAGAGGCCTTCCGCGAGACCTCTCCGGGCTGCCGGTCTTCTACCAGGACCTCCTCCGGACCTGGAAGCTGTTCTCAGTGACCAGGTCCGTGGCAGCCACCGGGGGGGCAGATCTCCTCGCGGAGCCCCTGCTACACAACCCCCAGCTCCGTGTGCAGGTGGCGGAGTCCCCCTCGGTGCGCCGGAGGTTGGTCCTGGCGGAAGTCACCAGAGTTGGAGACCTCCTGGATTACCACCGGGGAGACTGGCTGGATCCCCTGACGCTCGCTCAGCGCATGGGGCTCTCCAGGCCTTGTACTCCCCGGCGCGTACTTCAGGAGGTGAGGGCCGCCTTGCCGCCCGCTGCTCGGGCTTACCTCGACCGGGTCCTGCGAGAGGGCGCTCCCCGCCCACCCTCCACCCCGGGCCCTCCGGACCTTTTCATCGGGCCCCTGCCCCGTGGACCCAACTGGCCCCCCCGCCCCTTCTCCGTGAGCCGGCTGCACGATTTGCAGCCGGTCCGCTTTCAGACCGCGCCAAGGAAACATCTATACACGCTCGTGCTCCACACCCTTCATCTTCTCACCCTCGTGTCCCGCCCCGATACAAAGTGGCGGGACCTCCTGCCACCTCTGGAGGGTGAGAAGCCCCGGTGGGCCAGCCTCTATTCCACCCTGGTCCCGAGGCCCGCCGGGGATGTCAGCTGGAGGCTCCTTCATGGGGCCGTGAGCACGGGCGTGTACTTGGCGCGGTTCACCCCTGCCCCTGACACCTGCCCCTTTTGCGGCGTGAGGGAGACCCTGGCGCACATCTATCTGGAGTGCGCCAGGTTGCGGCCCCTATACCGGCTCCTCACCAACCTTCTGTTGCGTTTTTGGCTGCACTTTTCCCCTCACCTTCTCCTCTATGCACTCCCTATCCGTGGCCCCACGAAGTCACGGGACCTCCTGGTCAACTTCCTCCTGGCCCTGGCTAAAATGACCATCTATGCAACCAGGGTGAGGAGGTTGGCCAATGGAGACTCCTGTGACTGTGGGGCCTGTTTCCGATCCTCTGTCCGCTCACGTATCCGGGCAGAGTTCCTCTGGGCGGCGTCCACTGGCTCCCTTGACGCCTTTGAGGAGCAGTGGGCGCTGTCCGGGGTTCTCTGCTCGGTGTCCCCATCAGGTTCCCTTCTTTTGACCCTTTGACCTCACTCCTGTTCCTGTTTTTTTATTAGTTGTCCCCCGGAATCATTTGGGTTCCCGGTCCTGTGGGTCCTCCCCTTAGGCTGGGGGGGGATCCTTTAGCAGTGGGCGGGCTCTGCCCGCCCACTTCCCGGAGACCCAATAGGTACAGAGGACATAAACAGAAAGGGATACTTTTCAATGGGGTTGCAAGCACTGGTGGATCACTGGGGGCATTTTAACGACATCAGCTTGGGGTGATCAGCTAAGATGCATGACGCCCACATCTTTAAGGACACGGGTCTGTTCAGAAAGTGCAAACAGGGACTTTTTCTGAAATGCAGAATCATTGATGTTGAAAGACCAATAGTGATCCTGGGAGACCTAGCTTACTCCTTGCTCCCATGGCTCATGAAGCTGCACCGGCCACGTGGACAGTAGCAAGGAGCAGTTCAACCATAGGCTGGATGTGCGTTTGGCAGTTTAAAGGGCCACTGGCGCAGTTTGCTTACTTGGTTAGACATCAGTGAAAGCAATATCCTCATAGTTATAGTTGCCTGCTGTGTGCTCCATAATATCTGTGAAGCAAAGGGTGAGAAGTTTCCACAGGGGTGGGGCAAGGAGGTGGATAAGCTGTCTGCTAATTTTGAGCAGCCAGATACCAGGGCAAAAAGAAGAGTGCAGCATGGAGCACTGAGTCTGAGGGAGTCTTTGAAAACCTGATTCAGTAATAACCCTCAGGAATGTGCGCTGCTTCTGGAGTTGTGCCTTCCCATACTATGAACCTTGCTGTGCCTGCTAGGTTTCTGTCTCCAGCAAATCCCCTCTGTTTCCTCAGTTTTCCTATACCTCCCATTCTCCACTTTTCCCCATGGTGTGAAATAATAAAGATTATTTCATTCTCAGGCCATGGACTTTTCTTGCACAAACATATTGGAAATGAAAGATCAGAAAAAGAATGCAACCTTGGACAGTCAGCAGAATACAATATGGAGGGGAAAAACACATTAATCTAGTCTTTTAAATAGAGTGGCCTTGCCTGTCAAAGATCACTGTATGTGTGCCTTTTATTACTAGTACCCTACCCCAGTGTTGAGTGGAAGGGATTTCCCACCTCGCCTCCTGGAACGTTTGGGAGAAGGGGAGGGGGAATATGGCGATGCAAGAATTCCGTTCTGCAGGGCTTGCAGAGGGAGTTTAGCCTCAAGGTGTTTCTCCTGAAGGTCTACCAGACACCTCAACATGTCTGTTTGTTCCTTCAGGATCCCCAGCATCTCCTACTGCGGGCCATCCTCATGCTCCTGGGCTTCTCTCTCCTGCTCGCAATGTCCATGTTCAGTTTTTCAGAGAAAGAAATCCTCCCCGCTCTCTGCTCAGTGTCAGCCATCCCAGAGGCATTCATAATCTCATTAAACATATCATCACACATTCTCTTTCACCTTCTTCTAATCTGGGACAGCCTCTCTGCCAGTGTGGAAGATGAGCTGAAGAGCACACTTTCAGCTGTAAGACATGGAAAGCACAAAGCAATCATTGTCAGTGCATACCCAGGGTCTAGTGCACAGTTGATATATAAAAAATAACTCCCCTTATTCCACTGAAGTACAAGGCATAACATTTTCATTTACACCAGGTATTCATTGAACCGGCTTGCTGTTCCAGGCATGGCGAGTATGGCCCGGGGACATAGGTGCTGGACTGTCTGCAGCATTGGGTGGCCAACCCGAACTGGGAGCACAGGGGACAGTGGCCCAATGCCATCTCCCCTTTTTAACATGGACATTGTGTGGCCACCGTTGACCCTGCCAAACTGCAAGCCTTGACAGAGGCAGTGCAGGGGGTGAGCTTACGGCTGCGAGAGTGCACAAGCAAATTTCCCTTCGCCCCAAACCCCCCAGTGCCACTACAGCTAGCCATGGCCCAAGATTTGCAGCTTCTAAGCTCAACGCTGACCCCTGCCACCGAAACCAACGGCATGTCTGGAGAACCATTGCCTAATACAGCCACCCAGAACAGAGGGGAGTAAGGTCAGTGTTATGATACCAGCCACTGATTCATTCACAGATACATATATTGCAACTAAATTCTGAGGAAATATGGGCAAGGTGTATCTGAGAGGGAAATACTACAAGCAATTCAAGCTTCAGAAGACTGCACTGGGACCAAGTTGGAGTTAATGGAGTCTATAATTGAGTTTAGCAAACCAGCTCTTTGATAGAGTGGAGACTAAAACTAGACAGAGAAAGATGCAACTAATTGAAGAATATAATTTGATGCTTGAAACAGGGTGTGAAACTCACTGAGGGGTAAATTAGGGTTTTAATTGAAGAGTAATTAGTATGTTTGCATACAAACATATTCTGATTAGGGCTTTAATTGAAGAGTAATTAGTATGTTTGTATCCAAACATATTCCAGATATTCTGAGTTCCTGTTATGGCTGTCCCATGTTGTGGATCTTGAATATTAGTTTTATACGTAGTGAGATATTTGAAATTCAAACATTTACGACAATCTCTGTTGAAATAGATGTATGTTGGTTTTCTGGGCAATGGCCCTGATACCATGCCATGTAAATCAAGGAAGTTTTGCCATTGCTAAATTGGTACATATTTTTTATCAGGTTATAATACAGCAATAAACTCTAAGGCTTCAGCTCTAGAAATGTGAGGTTTAACACTTTGAAATGATTACCATTTAGCTAATCATGAGTTGCCATCATTGATCGTATCTTTGAAACATAAACTGTAATTTTGCCATCAGCAATGGAATTTTAATCTTTGAAAACAATGTAAATACTTAGACAGATGTTTATTAAAAATGATCTGCTCTGAGCTATGTATTAATTGGTTGTACCACCCTCAAAAACCACTGAGGACTTTCTAAAGTTGAATTAAGACTGTAAAACAGTTTCCATTAGAGAAATAGAATCTATAATTAGAGGGAATTTGCACACACACATGATGTCTGACCAGAAAGTTTCCCAATTAGCCATGTGCATGCATAAACACCTGTATGCATGTAATTTTGTACACCTAACTTTGAAAAATCACCTCATTACATATTACAAATACACACGAATGCCAGTGAAAATATTTACAAAGGCTTCCACTTTCACTGGTTAACTCTTCTTCTTCTTTTTTTCATTACATTTAATTCACATTAGCAGGAACTGGCTAATTTATTTTGTAGTTAACATAGTTTTTTTTCTTTTAATTTTAATTAGCTTTTAGTGGATATGTTTAGAAAATTCAATCACTGGTGACAAAAAAAATCTCCATGGTAGCTGAGAACAACAGACTTTCCTCATAGACATTTTATTGCGCAATTGTCTATTACTTATATTTCACCTTTTTCTCTGAAACATCTAGTTTATATACACTTCTGGGGACAGGATATTGGACCAAAAGGACCATAAGTTTAATCAATGTGGCAATGCTTGTGTTCCTTTGTGCCCTTCCTTAAAAAATTGCAATGGTATCATTGTTACCTTATTTTGTCTACTACAGGACAAAGACCGTGCCAAATGGTCACTAAAATACAAGAAATACTGGATGGTGCCCTATGCCCTGTGTTATACAGGAAGTTAGACTAGATTACCATAATGGTTCCTTCTGACCTTAAAAAAAATCTATCAAAGTGTTATTATTCTGGCATACACAGAGCCATAGTTCATTGCTCCGTATTGTTTTCTGCTGACCTATGCCCTGCTTTTCAGCTTTTGATTTATATTCTCATAAGTAAAGTCCAACCTCAAATTACTACAGCTCTCTCTCTCTCTCTCTCTGTCTCTCTCTCTCTCTCTCTCTGTGTATAGACACTCTACAGAAAAGAGTTTAAAAATTTGTTGAAAGATCCTAAAACTGTAGAATGGAAATCACAATGTGCAAATCTGTTCTGATTAAACAGGAACCTAGAGGCCCTGTCCAACATTAGGGCCCCATTGTGCTAGGCACTTCACAAACACTGTAAGAGACCATTCCTACCCCAAAGAGATTACATTCTCAATGGAGAAGACAGATGGAAGGTAAGAAGAAAGGGGGACAGAATAAAATGAGAGGGTTAGAAGAGACCACAAGGGTCATCTAGTCTAACCCCCTGCCAAGATGCAGGATTTGTTGTGTCTATACCATCCAAGACAGCCTCCTTTTGAAAACCTCCAGTGAAGGAGCTTCCACAACCTCTGAGGCAGTCTGTTCCATTATCCTACTGTTCTTACAGTTAGGGTATTTTTCCTGAGATTTAATCTAAATTTGCTATGCTGTAGTTTGAACCCACTGCCTCTTGTCCTGCCCTCTGTGGCAAGAGAACAACTTTTTTCCATCTTTTTTTATGACAACCTTTCAAGTATTTGAAGACTACTGTCATGTCCCCTGTCAATCTCCTCTTTTCCAAACTAAACATTCCCAGTTACTTCAGCCTTTGCTCATATGGCTTGCATTCCATCCCTTTGATCATCTTTGTCACTCCTCTTTGGATCCTTTCCAGTTTCTCCACATCCTTTCTATTCATTGGTGACCACAATTGGACCCAGTACTCCAGCCAAGGCATAACCAGTGCTGAGTGAGTGGTACTATCACATTCCATGACTTGCACGCTATGCCTCTGTTAATGCAACCTAAAATTGCATTTGCTTTTTTGTAACAGCATGACATTGCTGACTCATGTTGAGGTTGTGATCCACCACAACTCCCAGAGCTTTCTCAGCACTGCTGCTGCCAAGCCAGTTTTCCCCCATTCTGTATTTGTGCATTTGGTTTTACTTCCCTAAGTGTAGAACCTTACATTTGTCTTTGTTGAATTTCATTTTTTTGTCTATAGCCCAGTTCTCCAATTTATCAAGATCCCTCAGAATTTTAGCTCTATCCTCCAAGGCGTTGACAACCCCCGCTCCCCAGCTTTGTGTCATCTGCAGATTTGATCAGTAGGCTCTCTATTCCTATATCCAGGTCATTAATAAAGATGTTAAACAACACCAGACCCAGAACAGCTCCCTGTGGGACCCCACTTGAGACCTCCCTCCAATCTGATATCATTCCATTAATGGTTACTCTTTATTTGCAGTTGTTTAACCAATTATGTATCCACTTAATGGTCTGTCAAGCCCGCATTTCTCCAGCTTACTTATCAGAATGCCATGTGACACTGTGTCAAAAGCCTTGCTGAAGTCCAGGTATATTATGTCCACCACATTCCCCCTATCCATCAAACCAGTTACCCAGTCAAACAAGGAAATCAAGCTGATTTGTCATGATTTTTCTTAGTAAATCCATGCTGGCTGCTAGTGATTATCCCTTCACCCTGTAAGTATTCCTAAATTGAATGTTATATATATTGCTCTAGTAGCGTCTCAGGTATCAAAGTCAGGCTGACTGGTCTGTAGTTCCCAGGCTCCTCCTTCCCCCTTTTAAAAGATGGGCACTATGTTAGCCCTTCTCCACTTTTCCGAGATCTCTCCTGTTATCCATGACTTGGCACATATTATTGCCAGTGGCTCCAAGATTTCTTCAGCTAATTCCTTCAGTACTCTCAGGTGAATAGTATCCGGCCCTGAATTCATTTAAATTGGTCAGAAGATCTCTGATGTCTTCTTTACATATCACAATCTGCATCCCTTCCCCTTTATTGTCTATGGTAACTTTGCTAGTCATCCGGTCACATGTTATTTTTTGTGAGAAGACTGAAGCAAAGTTGGCATTGAGCAGCTCTGCCTTCCTATCATCTTCTGTTACCACCTCACCTTCTCCATTGAGCAGCGGACCCACAGCGTCCTTGATCTTTCTTTTTTTCTGACATATTTGAAGAACCCCTTCTTGTTGTCTCTAGCATTCCTTGCCAGCTGTAACTCATTCATTGCCTTGGCTTTCCTGATTTTGTCCCTACACGCTCGCGCTATTCCCATGTATACTTCCTTGGTGATATGCCCCTCCTTCCCTTTCCTGTATGTATCCCTTTTGGTTTTTAGATAGATTAAAAAAAAGCTCTTTGTGCAGCTGCATTGGCCTCCTGTGGCTCTTCTTAGCTTTTCTCTGCTTTGGAATAGCTTGATGTTGAGCCTCTAGCAAACAGGAGTGGTTAACAGGGGAGTTTTGCGAGGGAGTTCTCCAGGTGAAGGAGGAGCGATTATGTGACCCTTGGGGTAAGTTTGTTGTCTGTAGTGTGTGTGTTTGTGATTGTGGTGTGCTTGCTGTTTGACTGAAATATACCATGTGGTCTATTTGTTTAGGGTACTGTGTGTTGATCGTGTGTGTGCTGAGCCTAGCGGCCTAGTAGGCAAGGCTGAGAACTTCTTAACGAGGCTTTGATCCCTAAGCCCTTTAGCATCCATCAACCCTTAACTGAGGGTGGGGCCTACTCAGGAAGTCCAGGACTTTAAAAAGCCCACTCCTAAGCGACCAGAGGAGCTAGGGAACAGGAGCGGCTAACAGGGGAGTTTTGCGAGGGAGTTTATGGGGAGAGCGTGAGGGGGGACTAGATAAACTTAAGTCATTAAACTTAAAGCCAAAGACACCCCCTGATAAAAAACATCAACAAAGGAGTAAAAAGATAATGCAGGCAGAAGTCCAGCAGCAGAGTGGGGGCTCTCCAGTTTATTGCACCCAATGCAGCATGTATGATTATCAGCCCTATGGGCAGGTGATTTATGTGTGCATTCGGTGCAAGGAACTTCTGGCCCTCAGAAACTGTGTATGGGCTTTGGAGACCCGAGTGGCTGAACTGGAGGAGCTCAGGGAGACAGATACATAGGTGAGACTTTCCAGGACACAGTAGAACGGTCCCACCCCTGGTCTGACAACCTGTGCTGTTGAGGAGGATGAAAGTCTCAGGGAAGGAGAACATCCAACTGGAGCAGAGGGAAATGATCCCATAGTGGGGACCCTCCTTCCAGATGATGATGTGGTATCCTCTCACACTGAGGATACCTCTCCGGGGGAGGGAACTCCAGTTATTAGGAAGAGACAGGTATTAATAATGGGCAATATGATCATTAGAAACATAGATAGCTGGGTTTGTGATGACTGGGAGAACCACATGGTGAATTGCCTGCCTGGTGTGAAGGTTGCAGATCTCTTGAGACATCTAAATAGACTTATGTGTAGTACTGGGGAGGAGACGGTGGTCATGGTACATGTAGGTACCAATGACATAGGGAAGGATAGGAGAGAGGTCCAGGAGGCCAAATTTAGGCTGCTAGGTAGGAGTTTGAAGTCCAGGACCTCCATTCTAGCATTCTCTGAAATGTTTCCAGTTCCACAAGCAGGGCCAGTTAGACAGGCAGAATTGCAGGGTCTCAATGCGTGGATGAGACGATGATGTAGGGAGGAGGGGTTTAGATTTATTAGGAACTGGGGAAACTTTTGGGAAAGGGGGAGACTATACAGGAAGGATGGGCTCCACCTAAACCAAACTGGAACCAGATTGCTGGCACTTAAAATTTAAAAGGTTGTTGAGCAGTTTTTAAACTAAGGGCTGGGGGAAAGTCGACAGGTGCAGGTGGTTCGGACAGAGACATCTCTTGGGGAGGGGAGGGGGGAATCTATTAATGGAGATTCTCTATGTCCTAGTAAGGAGGAGAGGATGGAAGATGATACAATATAAGTAGGATCTGATGAGAAACAGTCAAATGAAAAAAATCCCATTCAATTACATCATGTAATGGCAGACAGCTAAAAAGTGACAACTTTTTAAAGTGCTTATATACCAGTGCTAGAAGTCTAAATAAGATGGGTGAACTAGAGTGCCTAGTATTAAATGAGGATATTGATATAATAGGCATCACAGCAACTTGGTAGAATGAGGATAATCAATGGGACACAATAATACCAGGGTACAAAATATATCGGAAGGACAGAACAGGTCGTGCTGGTGGGGGAGTGGCACTATATGTGAAAGAAAGCATAGAATCAAATGAAGTAAAAATCTTAAATTAACAAAACTGTACCATAGAATCTCTATGGATAGTAATTCCATGCTCTAATAATAAGAATATAGCAGTAGGGATATATTACCAACTACCTGACCAGGATGTTGATAGTGTCTGTGAAATGCTCAGGGAGATTAGAGAGGCTATTAAAATAAAAAAGTCAATAATAATGTAGGAATTTCAACTATTCCCATATTGACTGGGTACATGTCACCTCAGGACGGGATGCAGAGATAAAGTTTGTTGACACCTTAAATGACTGCTTTTTGGAGCAGCTAGTCCTGNATAATGTAGGAATTTCAACTATTCCCATATTGACTGGGTACATGTCACCACAGGACGGGATGCAGAGATAAAGTTTGTTGACACCTTAAATGACTGCTTTTTGGAGCAGCTAGTCCTGGAACCCACAAGAGGAGAGGCAATTCTTGATATAATCCTAAGTGGAGCATCCTCTTCCCTGGTTCTTGTCACACAGACAGAAAGCAGAAGACCAGAAGTCCGA
Source organism: Platysternon megacephalum (assembly GCA_003942145.1). Lineage (NCBI taxonomy): Eukaryota > Metazoa > Chordata > Testudines > Platysternidae > Platysternon > Platysternon megacephalum. Next base: position 58,738 of record QXTE01000387.1, on the reverse strand, counting down.
AGTGCAGACAATGCGATGTTTATTGGGGTTAGTTCCAAGCAAGCATATCCATAGCTCTACATGGTGGCAGAGTCTGTTTCCCAGTGATCCATTTCCTGCTCTGACACCACAGAGCATGTACCCCATGTCCCCCTGCCCAGCTCTGATTCTGCAGAGCCTTTACCCCATGTCCCCCTTCCCAGCTCTGACACCGCAGAGCTTTGCTTCCGTCCCCGTTCCCCATTCCCCTATTCCACCTTCCCTATTTCCCCCTCCTCCTTCCTAGCAGGCCCAAATATACCTGCAATGCATGCCCACAGTCCCACCCCTTACAACTTATGGTCATGTTCCGTTTGGGAGGGTCATAAGTAGGGGTCTTCGTCCCACCCCTTTTGTATCCCATGGGAGGGGTAAGGATTGAGGTTGTGTTTTGGTCAAGGCCAGGCTTTTCTTTGGCTTTTAGTGTGTCTTATGCCTGCCCCCATTCCTCCTTCCCCCTCCTGACTGGTTGTTTGACCTTGCCTTGAGATAAGGAGCTGAGGCAGACTTCAAGTGTGCGCTCATATATTACATTCCCACCATGCCCAGTAACACTTTAACTGCTCTATCCATTCTCTCTTCCCCTTGTATTAACAAACCCATCTTTCTAGCATAGACACAGTGTCTTTTGTTCATACATATTAGTATAAGAGTATCAAAAAGTGAACCCCAAAATTCTATCTCAGGCTGACAAACAATCCTATATGCTAACAGAGGCTGAGATCCCCCCACCGACTGGGATGGCCAGTCTGGGAATTGACTTTAGCTGGGATCAGAGGGAAGACTCCACACTCAGCTGGGCATATGAGCAGCTGTCTGCAGTCAACGGAGTGGTAACTGACTCCCAATGAGTGAACCAGTGGCTCCAGTTTGAGATAACCAATAACTGCCTCTATCACATCGACCAGTTTGCTTCCATTGTGGCCCCCATGACCGAACTCCTAACCAAAGACAGCCCACGGCAGACACTCTGGACAGCTGAGTGCGAGGAGGCCTTCCAGATTCTCAAGACGTGCATGTTTCAGGAGCCAGTGCTATACATCCCAGACTTCTCCCGCGGATTCATCATCCAGACAGAGGCCTTGGAAGTGGGATTTGGGGCTGTTCTCTCCCAACACTTTCACAAGACCAGCCTGGGAGCTTAAATTCATTACTCTGCTAGACACAAAAATCACCTCAAGTCTGTCTACCTGTCTGCCAGATAGCATCAAACCCTTCTATTATCCCTCTCCTTACTACAGTGGCAGGTTTTCTAGGAATGTAGACGTGTTCTGAGTCTGTTATTTTTAAGACCTGTTTCAATAACAGAAACTGAGTGTGACTCCCATTTTTTCTTCAAATGGATCAATTGTAATGATATTAATTGACTCTGGAATTCAGTCCCTGGGTCCATGGCTGCTCAAATTTAATTCCACATCCAAACCTATGGTGTAAATTTTAACTTTCATTCTATGTTGTTTGGCCTGGTACAAAGACCTGAGACTTGTTGCTATATGGAGACCACAGTCCCTGCATGGATGCACAAATTGGTGCAAGAAGCCTCTTCATTATGTACCCCCTGCACAGGAACTGGGCACAGCTACCGGGCTCAGGTTCCCCTGAATGCAAGGACTACACTTGGCTAGTGCCTCCAGAGCAGTGGTGGGCAACCTGTGCCCGTCAGATTAATCTGCTGGTGGGCCGCAAGACAGTTTGTTTACATTGACTGTCCACAGGCATGGCCACACGCAGCTCCCAGTGGCTGCAGTTCGCCGTTCCCAGCCAATGGGAGCTGTGGGAAGCAGTGTGGGCCACAGGGATGTGCTGGCTGCTGCTTCCCACAGCTCCCATTGGCCAGAAATGGTGAACCGTGGCCACTGGGAGCTGCGGGCTGCCATGCCTGTGGATGGTCAATGTAAACAAACTGTCTCGTGGCACACCAGCGGATTACCCTGATGGGCCACAGGTTGCCCAACACTGCTGCAGAGGAACTAGCCACCCTAAAAGGGGAGATAGGGTGTTTCCTTTCTAAAGGAGAAGCAGCAGCTATGCTCTTTCATACATATGGGAAGAATGGCCTCCCTAAAGCATAACACTTCCCAGAACCTACACACTGGCAGGCTGACTCCAAACCACCCCCAATGCAGACCTCTGGCTTTATGCCACAATCTACCCTATATTTAAAAAGATGTCTGCAAATACACTAGCCTGTTCCATAATTATTATGACTGAGGGGAGAGAAGTTTCAATTCCACCTCACCCTTCAGATCTGTTACAGGTTTCATTCACGGTATTAGCAAAACTACTACTGTTCTGCACCATCTATTGTTAGTAGTTGGAAACCTCCAGTTATCCACTAGGGAACCTCCTACCTCACAGCACTGGTTCTACATTTGACTACATCACTAACACAGTGAATTCCATGTATATTTAGAGACTTCCAGATCTCATATGAAATGGGGGCAGAAAGCATTAATCAAAATTCCAGACTACTCAGCAGGTAAGATTCCTGTGAAAATAAATCTATCCTTTAACATCATAATAAGTGGCTTATAATTTATGTGACAGTAAAAATAATAGAAGCCTCAGGAAACAATTTCCCTGCACTAGTCCATGGATAGTGAACACAAATTATTTGCTTAGATGTCCGGTGACAGGTACTGCTGCTGCTGTAGTTGCCATCTGTGTTCTTAAAACCCTACAAAACAGGAGGGGAATGTGGTTAGCCAGAAAACATGAGATACCGCTTTGAAACTTTTATTATAGCTTTTATGCTTGGTAATTACTTGTACCCACTGTATTAGATTATTCATTTACCCCTGTTGTCTTTTAAAGCCCCATAACATATTTACTGATATGGATAATGAGTTTTATCCTTTAATTCCATCAAAGAATGAAGATTTATTTTGTGTTAGAAAAATTCATTTTCAAATCCTTTTTTCTTCTCCCTTCACTGATTAGCTTTATTGAGTAAGATGTCTGCTGAGGCAACACTTTCAAAAATCCTATTATGTATTTACAGAAGAACCTTAAAAAAACGAACACCAGAGTTATGGACTGACCAGTCAACCAGACATCATGTGAAACTGGAAGTAACCAATCAGGCAGCAGCGAAGACCAAAAAAAAAGAGGCCAATACTGTACTGAGCCTGTATTGCATCTTAAAGGTAGGCATATCTGGGCTGCCTGTCCCCACCCCACCCCTAGGAGCGGGGCAGCCACTTACAGCTATGAGGTGAAGACGCCCGTGCTGCCAACTCAAGGCAGCCAGAGCCTGCAGAGCAGGAGCAGTGTTGGAGACTGTGCTGTTTTCATTGTAAGGCTATCAACACTTTTTTCATACCAGGTACAGTTGTCTGCTTTATTTAATACAGGCAAATCAGTTATTGTGGCCGCTTCCTGAAAATCTAAGGACCCTGGACTTTTTTGATTTAATCTTATTGCCCCAATATTGCTGCTGGAATTTTAGAGATTTTTACCCCTTTGTTCTGTATATATTCTAATTAGGGGACAAAGAATGTGGAGGTGGGCTTTGCAAAAAATTTTCCTTTTCATTTAAGGCATTGTTTTTCAAGGGAAATTTAATTAAAGAAACCATATATTTATAAGTGGATGGAAGCCTGTGCTATGCAAACAACAAGGATTCTTTGTTCGTAATTCAGCTCTGCTTCCAGGCTTGGAATAACATTAAATCTTGCAGCTGTTCAAAATTTGCATTTTGCCTAAACTCAATGGAAATTTTGAGTTCTAACTCTAAAACAAGTTCCTCCATTCCTACTAAAAATAACAAACAGATCATGATCCACAGGGAACATCAGGATCTTCACCTCCACTTCCTAGTAGAGAGATGGTGAAATTGCAAACATGACTGTCACAATTGGCATTTACTGGTTGGTGGTCAGGTCACAAAGACTGAGGCACAGATTCTCAGCCCTTCTCTGCTCTCATTGCACAGCTCAGGTGGCAGGAAGGGAGTGGGGACTGGGTGCAATCTTGGCACTGGCATTTCCCTCACAAATAGTGAGGTTCCTCAGGGGGTCAGAGCCAGCATAGCCCTGGTGAAATGGATATGTTGGGAGTGAGGAGACTCAGGGAGCAGGAGTGGCCAGACCATGAGCCAGCAGACAGATGGATCTTATGCTGTTCATGGCTACAGCAGAGCTGGGGGCTGGGCAGAGAAATGGGGAGTTGCCTGACAGGACCCCTGGCTCTGCTTCACCATGCATAAACTTTGCAAAACAGAGAATCTAGCTGAGAGCTTAATTGTGCCATTTAGGCCATATGGAGTTAGCAGATGTTTAGCCTCTATTCTTCATCCCCTCAGGGGATGCAGCTTACTCTCCCCTGTGTGAATGGCCAATTTTGCATTTTCTCTACCCATTCTTTCCAGAGGATGGAGCATTCTGTGAATGCAGGTGATGTATTTCTCCCTAGTCCCTGGCCCTTATGCAGAGGGCACTGTGTGCATTAACATCAGAGCCAGAAAGAACCTGTCCCTGAATGAGCATGGAGGGAGAGACCCTCTGTCTGAACATATCCCTCTTTCCTCATGGAAGGCAAGTGGTGTCTCCCTGGCACTGTGTCTGCACCTTCTGAAGGGTCCTAGACTGTAGGAACAATTTAAACTGTACCCCTCCATGCTGTGTAACCCCCTGTTTATGCTGGAAGGTGTTAATGGTTGCCATCAAGTGGGTCTTTAAACTATAGACAAAGGCCTGGTTAAAGCCAGTGCATGTGCTTAGCACCCTTCTTTTGGGCTGAATGAAAGGAGCAGTTAAATGTCCCTGGCAATGTAGTGATAGATGGAAACAATAGGAGGCTACTGCCCAAGGCGCTTGGCCAGGCCATGTGGTCTGAGGGCTCCCTGATTGCAAACACACAGGCTGAGAGAGTGGTTCTAGTTGTGTGTGTCTGTGTGTTTTGATCAGAAAGCCAGCAGACAGCAAGAGAAGCAGTCGTGAGGATGGCTCTGAGAGGGAGCAGAGACAGACTTCCTTGGGCACAGCACTCGTGGGTGAGGCAGACTTGGAAAGAGTGAGCAAGGAAACTGCATGCTGCACTTTGTTTTTACTGTGTTCAGGGAAACAGGACTTTGTGTATATGCTTTGTAAATAAACAGGATTGCACCAAAGACATACCTAATAGGAACAACCCTACGAGGCCCCTTATATCGGTTAACCACTCAGGCCAAAGGGGCAATATCCCTTAAAGCAGTTGGGGATCTGTGGGGAGCACAAAGCCAGTGTGGGGCACCAGGCATTTGTGTAGACATACCTGGCTTCTGGTGGCCTCTCCAAGATCTGCAACAATCTTAAAAGATCCACAGATTCTGAGAGTTGAACCATGAGCTTTTTCCTTAGGGAGAGGGTCAAATCCTACTTCCCAGATGGAGTGATCAGATAAAAACTCATGAGAGAAAAACTGTGTGAGGAGGAGATCTGGCCTATCATTAATACAGGAATCATAATACTCCGTGTATTCCTTGGATTCTGCAATTGCTTCCCCTTAGGCTTCGTCAATTGCTCAGTACTTTGCTGTCTGGCCTTTACAGCTTTCTCTTGTTTACAGTCTCATTAACCTTTGAGGAATGAGGTGGATTGGACAACAGACAGTCAAAACACAGAGAATCTGAGAAGGTCAAAGCAGTACAAGTACAAGCAGTACAGCTGCACATCACATAATGGGTTTTGTATCAATGTGTCCTGATGCCACACTCTTATGTCAAAGATTTCAATGAGGAGGAAGTAACACAATGTTCATCGTTCCCATAAAGAACATTGAACCAGATTCTTAGCCCCATATGGTTCGTGGGCATTGCTCTGGTGGTGCAAAGGAATCCTGAAGCTGCCTCTAGCCTGGCCCTTGGGTTTTGCTTTGGCATGGAGGTATTCTATTCTTGTGTGATGTCAAGCCAGCACAGCCAACTATATGCCACCTTTTCCCAGTCCTGTTAGTCTAGGCGGTATGCAAGGGCCTGCTGGAGGTGTGGCCAGAGTGGAGGAGTATGGTTGGAGTGTAACTGTGAGCTAGTGACTCAATGCCCCACTTTTGGGTTGTTACAACCAGTGCAATTTAGAGCAGCCTTAGGGTGATTTATGTTGGGTGCCGAACTGACCTCTGGCAATCTTGGAAATTGGGGGAACTGCAATAATTATATAATATTTGAAGCAGCACGTAAAGGCCCTTATTGGAACTGGGGTCCCTTTGACCACTGTACAAACAGACAGAAGAGCTTACCAGGGTCTAAGGAAACTCTGAATGTTAGGCTTCTATCAATTGGCACGTTCTGTGCTTTTTGGTACAGTTACATTTGGATCTGTGATAATTGTTTTGCTCCTCATGATTTGTTCACTTTTTAAGTTCACTACAAACCACAGGGCATAGGGCAGGTTGGTTTGGTTTAGAAATGTGCCTGATGACTGTTCCTTCTGGTTAAAACCTGCAATCGAGCCCTGCCTGTCTATAACCAACGTAGTGGAATAATTGGAAACCACAGACTATAGAAAAGGAATGTCAGCTGCAGAGTGCCTGTGATGGTGAGAAGCAGTCAATGATTATTCTGAAGGAATGAACAGACTGAGGGTCTTCTTTCATTGACTGCCACTAGTTCAGACTTCATTACAGAACTGTCGTTTCATACTCCGCACATTGCTGTGACTTTGCTAGAGCTGAAGTTAACCACTAGCACAAAAAAGGGAAAAAAATAACCAATCTTTGTCCCATTGTAGCAACCCTGACCTCAGAGTGCTGTGTTTACTGAATGCTATTCAATGGTTAAAAAACTCCATTAACACAGAGTTAAGGTTGCTTGGGGGCATGTCAGCCTCTTGCAGAACACTGAGTTGAGCAAAACTGAAACTTCTGAAAACCAGGAAATGCACAGGTAGGGTTACCCCTGCAACCTTAACTCTGTCCTGTTTCAGCAATGGCCCAGAATGCCCCATTAACCTTCATAGCTTTGCTTCTCCAACCCCCAGTTGCTGGAATGTACAAACTCTTCACCTACTTTTATAACCCATTCATTTTCATCATCCGTAGGCTTCTACTGAACACCATTAAAGGCCAAAAAGGTGGGGGAGGTTGCCTCTTTCCTCTTTGAGTGATGCCTCAGTGTGCACATAGCACATATACTGGCTCTTGGCACTACAAGTTTCAAGAGATGCCAGATCCTGGCATATACTCACTTAGCCAACTCGTCAGAAAGAACACCACATGTATACAAATAAATAGCCACCTCACAGCCTTTTACAACTCCCTTACACTTAGGGCTTGTCTTCACTAAAGAGCTAAATTGGTGCTGCTGCAGTCGATGCAGTGGCATTGATTCAGCGGGAATAGTGAAGACACGCTCAATTGATGGGAGAGCGCTCTCCCATCGATTTCTGTACTCCACCTCAACGAGAGGTGGAAGCAGTGTTGGCGGGAGAGCATCTCTCATCAACATAGCTCAGTGTGGACCCCGCAGTAAGTAGATCTACTAATGTAACTCAAATTGCGTAGTTTAGATTGACCAGCAGCGGTAGTGTAGACCTGCCCTTACTCACAGGATACCATCTCAAACTTCACTTTAACTTAACCATCATTAAAATCATTAGAATCCTCTCATATTCCACCGCACTGATGACCATATCCTTTGTAATAAAAGCCCTATGCCCTGCTACTGACATAATCTACACAATTCTGCATAGAAATAATGCATGCTGAAGGTACTCATGCACCTCTCCCCTTTCCTCATGCACATGAGAGGATGCAAAACATAGATCTCCTCATGTCACAATCACAGCTCTGTCACATACCTCAGAGTTCATTTTCATCGAATTTCCTAAAAAGATATGTTATTAGTAGGAGGTAGTAGTTATGTAGGCAGTTGTACACATCATGTCCCACAATTTGCATATTGAGCCAACCAGGCCCCAAGTCAACTGTGCCCCATCAGCCCTTCTTCAGCACATGTCCCAGCCCCTAACCCATGCATTGCATTTCCCACTCCAACCTGGCCCCCACTCCACTACTGTACCCAGGCCTCTCCCATCACAAGCAGGGAACACATCCCCCTGAAATCTTCCTTTATCGATTGTCAGGGACCACAAGTCTTGAACACTGGTCCATGGAGGCTTACTAGCTCCAACAAGCCCTAACTTGCCAACTGTTGTCAGAATAGGAGCTGAATTCTGACATTGGGCCTGGAATCCGACTGACAGAATGCTGGGTGTCCTGATTGGTTCACAGCTTCTATGTAAACCCAGCACAGGAACAGGAAGTTGTCCATGCAAGTTGGTTCTTCCTGCTTTAGAGTGCTTCCCCTGAGATACCTGCTCCTACTGCCTGCTGCTGATCGCCTGGTAACCTGACCCTGCCTCCCTCCTGACACCTGATTTGTGGTTTGCCCTCTGGCCTGTCTCAAACTCTGACCTCCTGGTAGCAGACCCAGCCTGACTGTTGACTCCTGCTCTGACTACTATATCAGACCACCCACATCCTGGTCATGACGTTGGTAGACAAATGTTTTTCTCCCCCCATTCCCTGTCATTCCTACAACCTAACTCAAATGCAGTGACTGGAGAGAATGTTACAGTGAAATACTGATCCTGGTTGTGTTGCACAATGGTTGGAGGTTTGATTTTATGGCAGGTCTGGTGAGAGAAATCACAGACAGGGTTTCTGTTCCAAAATACTGACACCTTTATGTTTGAGAGAAAGATTCTCTGTCCTCTATCTCCAAAAAACTCTGAGGTGCCAGAGCTTGTAATGTTTCTATGCCATACAGTACACATTTTCTGCTCAGCCATGAACCCTCCAATTTCCTGATTCATGTTCTTCCAGCACTTATTAATAACTTTCATATGGTCACGGTAGCAATTATTCAGACACTCAATCAAATCAGAGGGAACTGTCACAGCTCCTGGACACAAATCTCTGATAGAGTCCAAACCTACTCTCATGTATTTTATAAGGTACACATGAGGAATGAGGCCCAGATCATTTCTTCCATGTCATTGGTTAGACACTGCAGAGTGGGCAAAACATGATGCCATGTCTGCAGGCCATCTCTGCACCCAAAGCAGCCTGTAGTAGCAACCTCCAGGTCACGGTGTACTCCTTGCTCTCCCACAAACTTTTGCAACCTCATGACCAAGGAATTGCTGAGAATTCACACATTGGCAACCATGGCAATGCACATATTTCTTTTCTCTTAGTGCAGTGATTCTCAAACTTTTGTACTGGTGACCCCTTTCACACAGCAAGCCTCGGAGTGCAACCCCCCTTATAAATTTAAAACATATTTTTTTATATTTAACACTGTTATAAATGCTGGAGGCAAAGCTGGGTTTGGGGGTGGCAGCTGACAGCTCGTGAACCCCCATGTAATAACCTTGCAACCCTCTGAGGGGTCACGACCCCCAATTTGAGAACCCCTGCCTTATTGGTTGAAGTACCTGCACTGTCCCATTCCAAATCTCCACACTGTATGTCTTTGGAAACAACACATTAGTCTGTCTCCAGATCAGGAGGTAGCCACTTGACCCCTCCCCCATTCTCCAGGGGCTAGTAAAATATAGATTTTCTCGACCAACCAATCCAAGGTTTGCCTGTCACCTGTCCTCATTTCCCACCTTCTCTGCAGTCCCAACCCTTCTCCCTGTCCCTCTTCTTTCCAACCTCCTTCCCCCTACAAAGTCCTCTGTCTGTGACTCTGGCTCTTCCCCTCTCAGTATAACAAAAATGTTGGTAAACTGGCTGCTGACTATTCTGCTCTGTTCCCAGTAAACCTCCCCATAAAATAAAAACATGTTATAACAGAGACAACTTGTAGCAAGCAATATGAGTTAGCCCTTCTTTGCTGCACACGTGTAGAAAAGTTTGGACTAGAAATGTCATTGTTTGGGTGTTCACCAGGGGAAATAGCATTGGCACATTCCCTCAAATTATTATTATTAAGCATTAACTTGTCCTTAGTTATGTTATGTGAAGAATGAGTTCACAGCCTTCAAACTCAGTGAGGTCTGTGATTCATCCAGTCATTAGTACTTCTCAGTTTATCAGTACAAGGGAGCAGAAGGAAGCAGGGTTTGGGGGATGAAGGTGGCTGTAACTTGGGAACCCTTTAGTCAAATGACCCCAAATTTGGATCACTAGCACTATCCTGTGACCCAGGAGGCACACCAAATTTCAAAACAATCTGAGTAACCGTTCAGATTTCAGAGCATTTACAAGAGTTCAGGTTTAAAGCATATAAAATGATGGGAATGGAAATCCTCTAGCCATTTTTCTGTATTGATGCATGTGCACTGTAAAAATATACATTTTCTTAAATACCATCCTCAGTGTGGGCCCCCCATAGATTTAGTGGGTGCCATGCACACTACCTTGGGTAAAACTTGGCAGATTGAGACCATTCTGACCCACATCACATCAATGGTTTGATCTATAGCATGGCTCGAAACCCCTCCACCTGGGAACTTTTTGAAAAACTGCTATTTTTCAGGGTATATATCTTCACAACCCCTAGCTCAAATAACTCCGAATTTGGTTTGCTCACTCTACCTTGCACTCTCCTGAGGCACAAACAATTTTGATGGAATCTGCCTAAGTATATCTATTTTAGAGGACTTAGAATGGTCGACCTTTAAGCAGAAGATGAGATGCACCCATAACTATAGTTGTGCTGCTGCAACAACAATGGGATGCATGACAGTGTGTGGGTTAATGTTCTGTATGGGATGGTTGTATTACTCAGAAGCAAATCAGTCCTCTCAGCCACTCCCACTCGTGCAGGTCCTTCTTGGAAATGTGGGCTCAATAACTTAGATTGATTTTTGAAATCTTAATATAGCAAAACAGTATAAGACCTGTTTAACCCATCTAGTATACAGAATTTCTAAAATACCTAATATAAGGTATTTTTAAAATGCCTCTCATCTTACTATCTCAGCACCAAGTAGATTAGTAGGTAACCCATGTCTGACTATAATTAAATGGTTACTGATATGTTGTTCATAACCACCAATGAGACTGTTTGCAGCAGTAAGCCCTACACTTGGTAGTAGGTAGTCTCAGTTTAGGGGAGCCTAATTTATACTATGCTAATATGAACTCTAAGGTGATGGCAATTAAGGATGTGTTTTGTAGAAATGCAGAAAATTTCCACTTGATCACTACTAACTAACTTGTATGCAGAAAAAAAATATTACTGCTGTTTAAAACAAAAAGTAGCTAAATTTCCAGTAATTTCCTATAGCAATATGCGGGCCTTTGGCTGTGACAGGGTAATTGTAATCATGCATGAGATTCAGAATCTTCATACAGCTCTTCAGTTATAGGCTAGTAATCCTCCTTGGCTCAAGAGATAGATATCTCATATTCTCACAGAATGCAGGAAGTTATGAATTTTTTGACTACCATTCCAGTGTCTTTCTTGTAATAAAAGCTAATAAACCCACTAAAGGGAAGGGCTGAACATTTATTTTGTGTGACTTTTATATTAAAAGGGGGAGGGAGAATATGGGTGATGACTTTGCTTGTATAGGGCAACATTTGCAGTTTTCAAACTATAATACTGGATAGATAAAGCTGCATTATTTATACTTTTGAAAGGATGGTACCTAGTCTGGAAAAGTAAGTTGTGATCCGCTTGCTTGCCTATCTCACTAGAAAATGCTCATTGACTTCACTAGAACTACTTTCAAGCATAGGGCAAACTGAATTTGGTCCTCTGAAGTTGCCTGTGCTTGTATTATTGCAGTGTCTCTGCATTTGTAGTTTGAAGAGGACCTTTTAGGTCAAAATTGGACTAACGTGTTATATGTCCCATTCCAGCAAAGTCAATGGGACTACTCATGTTCTTTGCTGGATATGAGTAATAAATTGTCGAACTAAGAGGGAGACAACGTCTTCCTGATTGAAAATATTTTTTTTTAAATATCTTCTGCTGTCACCAGGAAATTAAAACAACTCTAAACAATATCAGCTGTTTGTTGAAAACCAAGAGTGCTCTGCAGAAACAGAATCTGGTTTTTGTGCTGTGTGATTTAGTAAGGCAGAGACTGAGACAGACTGTGAAGCAGGAGAGGGAAGCACATGTGTGCTAACAAACCCCATGCTCACAGCACTGCTGTCATAATTGATAGCGGCGTTATCATAATCATTGAAGCTGCTGCGTGAACAAGGAAGTGGCCCAAGCAAAATTAACCATGTTAATTCAGCCCCATGGCAAACAGAATGATTTAATTGTTTGCTAAATCAACAAGGACAACTACAATTTCTTCTATTGCTGTATTTTCAAGTTTGAGAGCGAGAGAGGTTCAAACAAAGGAGAATAACAAAACAACTTCACAGCATCTTTTAATCTCAGGAGGAAAAATCCAGATGACTGGAGGTAGAACATATATTCATGAATCCTTTATCTGGATTTTATTGTCAGTACAGGTTATATCTAAATCCAAATGAAAACAACATTGGCAAATAACTTACTTTGTCTTCTAGTTTCTCTTTCAACGTTATCATTACTGCTTTTTACTTTTAGTCACCAATATCCTTTCACCTCCATTTTTCACTCTGTCCAGTCTGCATTCAAATCATTTGGACAGTTGAATCTTTCAAGACATAGGTCAAACCTCCCAGATCGATGTGTAAGTGGCTCTAAATATTGACTTGTCTACACGTGTGTTTAATGCAAAGGTTTTGATGTGTGTCAGGTGACTCACAGTACATGAGTTGCACCAATAGCATGCACATGGAACAACTGTTCCATTTTCAATTTGCATTGTGTGAACACATGGCAGCAGCTTTCTGCAAACTGATGGTGTCATGTTCTCTGGGCATATCCCCATGGTGTCAAAGATCCATAGATCTGTGCAATGCCCCATCTTTTAAATAGTCTCTTGGAGGAATCCCTTCAGTGCCCCACTCTTCCTTCAGGGTAGGCTATGTGGCCTCAATGCCTCCCAGGCTGAGCCTCGGGCTTCCAGCACTCCTGCTTCACACCATGAGCTCTGCTCAGTGAGTCCAACTGTGATAGACTACTGGTAGAGACTTGTACCTCTTCAGGACGCCTGCACCCCAGGAAGTATGTGCAGCAACACTCAATCAATGTTTTTAAAACAGAGTAGGATTAATTAGTCAAGTGGAATTCTGCTTTGGAAATCCTTAGGGTTAGCATAGATAGAAAGATTAGATAGAGATAAAGGCACAAGCATAATCCATTCTGGTCAAGCCAGAGTAATTCATCAGCCAGTCTGCCGAAAGCTCTATATCTCTCTGACTTTCTTAGTAGTCTCTGCTAATGACCAGTAGAGAGCTCCCAGCAACCAACTTCTTATTCCCTCCCAGGCCTTTTGTCATAGGTTTCACCCCCACACTGAACTTTAGGGTACAGATGTGGGGACCTGCATGAGAACTCCTAAGCTTAATTACCAGTTTAGATCAGTATGCTGCCACCACCCAAATATTTGAGTCATTTGGGAAACTCTGTCTTCTCCCCCAAAATCTTTTCCTCCCAAGTACTACAACCCTTCCCTGGGTAGTTTTGAGAGACTCCTCCACCAATTCCCTGGTGAACACCGATCCAAAACCCTTGGATCTTAAAACAAGGAGAAATTAACCATCCCCCCTCCTTTCCCCCACCAATTCCTGGTGAGCCCAGATCCAACCCCCTTGGATCTTAAAACAAGGAAAAATCAATCAGGTTTCTAAAAAGAAGGCTTTTAATTAAAGAAAAGAAAGGTAAAAGAAAAACCTCTGGGAGATAGCATACAAGCTGATCTCACAGACAACAGATTTAAAACACAGAGGATGTTCCCCTGGGCAAAACCCTTAGTACATCAAGAAATAGCCAATTTGATTATTCCTCTAATGCCCAAGACAAGTTACAAAAAGAAAATAAACATAAGCTAATTCCTTCACTAAATACTCACTACCCTGTTTGATTCCTGATTCCTTTTCCTCTCCGGCCAGAACTGAAACTGACCCAAGACAAAGGGAACTTCCCTCCTTCCTTTTGAAACATCTTGTCCCCCCATTGGTTCCTTTGGTCAGGTGTCAGCTAGGCTAGGTGAACTTCTTAACCCTTTACAGGTAAAAGAGGCATTAACCCGTAACTATCTGTTTATGACACCTTTGTTTTTCAGCTAGGGCTATGCTGAGTTCACAGCCCCCATTAGGAGGCATGGACAAGCACAAACTTCCAGGTTGTTTACGGCTAGGTATCTGTCAGGGATCTTGAACCTAGTCCACAGGGCATGAAAGAGTTAAACAGTCTTTACCTGCCACCCAGCATCCTGCTAACAGGTACTAGAATAGCAGCTGAATTCTAACAGAGGACTCCAGTCCTGGGATCTGATTGGTGGAATCCTGGGTGTTCTGTTTGGTCCCCACCCTCTATTTAACTCAGGAACAGGAGGTTGTCCATGCAACTGGGTTCTCCTCACCTAGGACTACTTCCCCTGATCTCCTGGAGAGCTGACTGACTCCTGCTCTGACCACTACGTGAGAGCACCCACATCCGGGTTGTCACTGTGTCAATGTTCTGGCATTTTCCATGATCGTCTCAGATTTTCCATTGATATGGGTTGTCCTGGACCAGTCCTTTTAATGACTCATTCTGTCTGCTCAGTCAGCTAGGCAATACACGCACATCTATGTCTCTTAGTCTTCCCCATGAGCAAACTTAATCCCCTTCTCTACCACTGAGTAGCAATGCTGAGTCACACATTGGATTCATTAAAAAAATTACAGAAAATTCTCACTTTGTAACATGTGGTCCTTTGCTTTGCTGCCGAGCAACATGGATCCTGGATTGTTTTTGCTGTGAGTTGTGGGGAGCCAAGTGAGTTTAATTTGTTTTTTTGTTTGTTTTTAAATCCCGTATTTCTTCTGTCTTTGCCCCAGGCTTTCTTTCTGTGCTGGCTCACACCATTTTCTAATTGCTGCCAGCTGGCATGGCCCCAGCAATGCTATGGTGACAAGTGCAAACACACATAGATTACCTGGGATGTATTACAGCACTCAGAGCTAGTTGAATTCAGCATCGGACTTTGCCCATTGCACTACCAAGCAGATGATGTGGGAGCTGGAGAATATTCTATGGAGGCAGGATGAGGCAGAAGAACAGGAGGACATTGAACTGTTTGGAACAAGAAGACTGGTTTCTAGATCACCTTAAATTTTCAACACTGCTTCCTGGCCTGGGAAACCAGTGGGGAATGGTGAGAGAGGATTGTTTTGCAGAGCTGTTATGACCAACAGTGGTAAGAAAATTGCAGGATGGGTAGGGCTACCTTTTTTGAAATCTGTCAGAACTCACCCCGGAGCTTCAGCAACAGCATAGCAACATGTGGTGTCCCATACCCATGGCAAAATGAGTCACCATTGACATCTGGGAGCTGACCCCTTCAGAATGTACCAGTCTGCAACCAACCAATCCAGTGTATGGAGATCAGTTGCTGGGGGTCAGTCTCATGCATATCTGCTATGCCATTGATAAGGTGCTGTCTAACTGGGTCATGAAGATGGGCAGCACTCAAGAAATTATTGATGACTTTGTTTGGGTGGGTGGGGTACCCCAACTGTATTGGGCAATTGATGGAACTCATGTGCCCATCATTAGCTTTCCCCACTCCCTCTTCTCCCCCAGGGTGCAGAATTAATAAACAGAAAGGGGTATTTCTCCATGATGGTCCAAGGACTAGTGGGCCACCACAGCAGGTTTACAGACATAAATGCAGGGTGGTCTGGGAAGGTCTATGATGCTAGAATCTTTCGGTACTTAATAGTATTAAAATTAGTGGAGAAAGGACTGTTTGCCACCAGGAACACTATGAACATTAATGGTGTGGAGGTTGGCCCAGTTATTCTAGGAGACCTGGCTTATCCCCTGATGTCCTGAATAATGAAACCATACACGGGCTGTTTGGACAGAAAGAAGGAACATTTTAACTTTCGCCTGAGTAGTTGCAGAATGGTTGTCAAGTGGGCATTTGGCCGTTAGAAAGGCAGGCGGTGCTGTTTATGGACTAGGTTGGAAGCAGCTGTAAAAAATGTTCCAATCATTATAACTGCATGTTGGTTTGCACAATATTTATGAGAGTAAGGGGGGAAAGTCTCACTGACCGGTGGAAGACTCAGTTGTGGAGACTTGCTCGGAGGTGCAAACGGCCAGCAAAATGTCCCACAGAGAACACAAACACCTGTGGGGATTAGGCAGGCCATTCATCCAGTTTTGTGCTGGACAGCCCTGTTTTTAAATGGTTTGTCCCTTGTCCAGTATTGAGACAAAACCGGACATGGTATCATGGACAGAGGACGCCATTTTGAAGTGTGCCACTTTTCCCCGCTGGCATGACTTTGAATGCACTCTGCCTGTGAGGTCATGCTGGTGGGGCGGAGCATTCTTCAAAATAGTGTTCTCCATGTGGCGTGATCTTGCAAGATGAGGTTATGCCGGTGGGCCCACCCTGTTCCTGTAAGTACTGGAATGTCTGGTATTCTGTGGATGCTTTAGTGGCCATCCTACTGGGAACGCTGTCAGGGATGGCTGCTGTTTGTATTTTGAGTCACACACCTGAACACGTTAGCCCGTCCATTGCGAGTACTGGGGTATTGTCTGTGGGTGGTTGAAATTTAGTGTTTCCTATGTATTTTTGTAAAACCCTATGAATTATTTCAGCTATATTGAAAGGATTTTCTGTGTTAAATGCAATGATGACTCATAATGGATGTATTGTAAATTATCTTTATTATGAAACAACCATTAAAAAGGGTTTTAATTAAACCAATGGAAAATACTATCTTGCTATTTGGTTAGTTAAATGTATTTCCAATCTACTAAATAACCAGCTATACACAAACCTTTAATTAATGCAACAGTGCAAACAAAACTCAAAGTGCAAGAGTAAGAACATTTGAAATAGAACACTTTTTGAGGAGTGCAGGTG
Source organism: Platysternon megacephalum (assembly GCA_003942145.1). Taxonomy (NCBI): domain Eukaryota; kingdom Metazoa; phylum Chordata; order Testudines; family Platysternidae; genus Platysternon; species Platysternon megacephalum. The sequence continues at coordinate 41,810 of QXTE01000387.1, read as the reverse complement.
CATAAAATTAAAAGTGAATGTACAACTTGTCTCTGGCTCTTCTTGTCTGCCTGAATTCTGGGGTTGTGCCCTGGCTCAAAATTCTCAGGGGTGTTTCAGAGCTGCCCAGAAGTGTTCTTGGTGCCCAGAAGCTGGATTTGAGAGGTGAATGAATGGGAGCACTGCTGCAGGGATACCAAAAATAGGAGTTGCATTGTTCAGGAACTGAAGGGCATGGCTGGATCCCAAAGCATATTTACCAGGAAGGCATTCTGGGTCAGGATAGCATCCATGAGTTTTTAGTATCTCTATAGGACTTTACCTCCCTGAGACTATTACCGTCTCTAAAGTTCCCCCAAAGAATGGGAAGTGGCCTGCATGTACAGACGGTACTGGGCGCATTTGGATTTCTGTATCTATATTTTCATGCTCGTAAAGGTGGGGTGGTTGGAGCTATGTTTCAGATTTGTTTTTGAAGTTGTTTGTATGCTGGAGGCAGTTCTATGGCATCAGAGGTGAAAAGGGTGGGGGGGTTATGGGAAGCGACCTGTCTCCTCTACATCCCCTTTACGCTCTCCTAACCCTCAATAGTGTTATGCTGAGGTGATTGACTAGGAGTCAGAGATTGGCCTTACTCAGAAAGCAAAGAGCAGACTTGCAAGATATGCTGTAATGTCCCCCCAGAAGCGCTGCAGGAGTGGAAAGGACTAGCAAGCTATACCACAGGGCCTGGACATACGGCTATTCACTATAATGTGTGAATCAAAATTGAGCAGTTTCTCAGCCTTAAGTTCTTCTATAGCTCCCCTGCAGATATTGAGACAGTGCAGAGAACAACAGATAGGATCCTGCAGTGATTGTCAGCTGCAATGTGTTAACAGGGCATTTGTACTGCAGTGGGGAGCAGTATTGTTTGTACCTTGACTGGGGGTGGAATATGCACTTATACCTCATGTAAACTACGAAAGCTACCCAAACTTCTTTTCTGCAACCACTGTCTCAAGAAATTGAATTTTTAGCAAACAAATGCTTTTGTTATTTGAATCTGCTGTGGGGTGGGTGGGGGATACATGCCGCAACTGCATCATGCTGGCAGGAGCCATTCTGAAACAGCAGAAGGTGGGAGGGAGATGGGAGCTCCTTGGTCACATCACCAACAATAATAATACATTATACAGATTAGATATTTACATGCTGAAGTTCCCTCCAGTGGATCTGACTGCTTCCAGACTGGGTTTGTGGCTTGACTTGGATTCAGTTCATACAGAGCACAAAAAACAGGTCTGGGCAGGACTGGGGCTGTCTTAGCCAGCCAGCTGGAATCAGATTCCTGGGTCCCTCAAAGATCCTGGCTCTAAGGGAGCAGCTCATCTCTGGCATCCCTGTGCTCATTCCCTGGTGGGTCTAGCCGGTTGTCCTTGATGGGGAGAGTATGGGCAGCAGGTTCCAAATAGTGCCTGGGAGGAGGTTCTACTTTAATTGCGTAGAATCCTGTCCAATTGTCAAAAAATGGATAGGTCACATGTCCCCTACTGGATTCTCCTTTTATCCCTCATTTCAATGTACTTTCTCTAGAGCTACTTGCTCTTTTTCCAGCACTGGTCAGCATCCAGGTTGTGACACTTGACGGACTTCTGCTTTGCAATGGCCACAAAAAGGTCCTTATTCTTGTGGCTGGCCACAGGAGCTTCCTGAGCAGATGCTTCTCCTCAAATGGCGATGGGATCCAGGGTCTCAGCATGTCTCCAAGCAGTTGACAAAGGCATTCTATGGTGCTTCTGCAGTGCTATTATGATACACTGGGATCCAGGAGCAAACGGGCAAAATCTAGCTCTGTGGTAGTTTTTAAAGAGGGGGAAGGATCTTCCTGGAAACTTGACAGCACAATGGAGAAGGCACACAAATAAATGGACAGGTCAGTAACAGTTAGCCTGCAAAGCACTGTGAGATAGCCATTGAAGCATGCAAAAAGTGTGCACATGAACAAAAGGCCAAACTAATTTAGCTAGAAGCAAACCTAGTCCACTTTGCAAGAGGACTCCAGAGTTCCTTATAAAAGTGGAGTTAGTGCACAGTGATGGGTTGCATTGTGTGTATGCAAGCTTTGTCAAACCAAAGTAACCCAATTAGATCTAGTTTAAAAGCCCAGTATAGACGGGTCCTAAGTTTGTGTCATTTACAAGTTTAAGGGGCCAGAAGAAAGTGTAAGTGAAACCAGCTTGAACTCCAATTCTGACTGCTCTAGAGAAATCTGCAGTACTGATGCAGGCTCCTGGGATGCTTTTAAAATAGGTAGTGTCCAGACATGAAAGTATTCCATATATTTCACAAGATTTTTCAATATTGTTAACAACTATATGATTTCTGAGTAAGTCCTAAACATCTCTCCCCTCATCAGTTCAATTCTAAATATTTTAGTGCTAATGCAGGTGGCATTACAATTACATCAGTTCATTTGTTCCTCCCAGCACAATCCCAGAGGGCTTTTACTTATCCTTCATCAACCACTTTAACCTTCAGAGACTCTGATATCCCTGGACACATGCAAGTGCATCCCATGGAGCATGCTGTCCTGATGATGGGCTGCCACTGTAGTTCCAGCCAGAAATTTAATGAAACGTAACTATACTTCAAAAAACTCAAGCAATACAGAGAAAGATACAAGACTGGCTCCTTGACAGCAATGGAACTATGCGGACACACACCCATTGAGGATCAGGTCCACAGTGTTGTGTCAATCACAGCAATCTTACTCACATTCCATATTGGAAACACAGGCAGGACATTGCATTAAATAGCTGTTAAGCTGTGCTGAATTTTTTCCTGTTTCAGATGCTGCTGTTAGAAGGGAGGAGCTGCTCTGGGCCAATGAGCAGCTCACATTGGACAGAAGGGTGGGTAAGGCAAAGATTATCCCGACAATGTCCATAAGGCAATCAAAGGAGGATGACTTATTTTTCTCCTGTGTGTGTGTGTGGGGAGGAAAGTGGGGGGAGATGGGGATGAGAAGGGAATGAGAAGGGAGTCTGATCTGTTTGCAGGATGAGATAGAGGTCAGAGGAGGAGGAGGAGGAGGACAATTGCCCACTGCTTATTGGGAGCAGCACAGATATCAGGATGACACTTCAGACTCAAATGGAGAAGGAGGATCATACACTGACCAAGCATACAGAACATGAGAAGTAAGTCAGACAGCTGGAAACAGAGCAATAATGCTTTGTGATGGAGGCGGGCTTGCATCATCTCTCTGTCAATGTCTGTCACCAACCTGGCCAAAATCACACCAGGAATGGGAATTTAGCATTATTTACAAGCCTGGGTGGCAGTATCACAGTTGTCACTGTTTCCATTTGCATCACTTTAGGTATGCCCAATGCCAGTACCTTATACTGCTGGTAGCTGTTGTGGCCAAGGTTTGGCTCCAGCTGTTGCCTGATTTGCCCACTTACTTTGGAACACTTTCCTTTTGCTTTCCCCAAATGTGATAAATGCAGCAGACAGAAATAACAAAGGTGCCATGTTCAATAACAGTGTTTTTTCTCTTTAGCTTGCCTTGAGCCCCCCCAAAGACATTCAACCACCATTCTGGTCTGCTGGGGCACTAGTTGAAATGATGTCGCTGTAAGAAGGGAATGGTTTCCTAAGCCAGGCTAGGAGTGGGTAAAAGGGATTATCTTCCTTGCCTGTTTCTGTCTTGTGCGGAATGGTAACAGGATGCCACTTTGTACACTCTGGAGCTACATCATGCACTCTGCTAGGGCAGCCTATATAAATGTCTATGAACCAGCCCTGTGATCTACCTATCTTTATCAGCATGGAGTAGTAGTAAATGCTTCAGCTCAACAAATTGCCGCAGATAGTTTCACAGCTGTATTTGTAGCTTTCTTAGACTCAGAGATGTGACTCAAAGAGGATAGGGATTTAGATACAGGTCTTGGATGCTTAGTGGATACTAAAAGTGTCTCTGTGAAAACTGGATGAGGACATGCTTTCTCAATAGATGAGGCATAAGGATGCTCACTTACCAGCTTTCTGGAAAATTTAGGGTGTAGGGAAGGGGTAGGCAACCTATGGCATGCGTGCCGAAGGCGGCACACAAGCTGATTTTCAGCGGCACTCACACTGCCCGGGTCCTGGCCACTGGTCTGGGGGGCTCTCCATTTTAATTTAATTTTAAATGAAGCTTCTTAAACATTTTAAAAATCTTATTTACTTGACATACAACAATAGTTTAGTTATATATTATAGACTTATAGAAAGAGACCTTCTAAAAACGTTAAAATGTATTACTGGCACGCAAAACCTTAAATTCGAGGGAATAAATGAAGATTCGGCACACCACTTCTGAAAGGTTGCCAACCCCTGGTGTAGGGAAAAGAAAATAGTAGAGATTTGTAAAGTATTTGACTTACCTTTGATTTAATCTTCTGACAATCTTATATTATCATCTTTAATTCTCCGACTCGTTGAATTTGTGATAAGTTTCTTTGACTTGCAGCTGTAGTTTTCCAGTCAATGCTTTTTCAATTGTTTTCTTTTGCTGTGGTTTTATTTTATGTTTCCACTTTCCTCAAGTCCCTCTAGATTTACATAAATAATATTTAATGTCATTCTCTCATCTTCACTGAGGACTGGGTTCTGAATCTTACATCTGCTTTGTATTTTTAACTCTGACATCATGTACTGTGTATAAATGTCCCTTTTCTGATATTTTCAAAAATGTTTACATTTAAAAGAAAACAGGATTGAAATCAGAGTAGAAGGCTAATGCCCCCTCCATATCTTTCTTTCAGACATACCCTCAGTTGACAAGACTTGTTATAATGTTCCATTATATAATGAAGCAGTCCATATAATACAATATGCTTAAATGTTTGCATCAGTAATATAGCATCACCTATTTAAACTTGGAAAATACATCTTTTTTCCTGCTACGTGATCTGGGCAATAAATAAAAAGAAAGTTAAATTTCTTTCTTTGATGTTCAGACTCTATAGATAATGACTTTGACTTCAGCTGGACCTCTTCAGGTGGCAGATAACCAGAATATGATGTGTATGATTAGAGAAGACAGTGTGGGGTCAAGAGGTTCAATTTCCAAATGGTCTTGGAGGATAAAACTAAAGGATTTTAAAGAGATAGTTAGACAGGATTTCAGAAACACTTAATCCTAACGAATTAGGCTGTACCTGCAGGGTGTTCGCTGTGCTAGCATATGGCTTTACATGAAATAAGGGCTCAGTAACTATTGCCTTATGTTCCTCGGGTCATTAGGCTTCCTCTGTGCATACAGTTTTCTTCAACAGCTGCTGTGTGGCACTGCTTTGGAGAAGGAGGATATCAACCTTCATGGTGAATATAATGTGAAAAGTTCTCCCATTTTATATATCTCATATTATATGTATGTATCTGTAATTATAGGTTTATAAATATATAAAATAAACGTATGTGTGCATCATTATGATTCCAATAATAAAACTGAGAAGCACTGAGCAGAAAATTTCACTGAGAAACAGAAGCAAAGTTTTGTAATTATTTTGTATTTTTTCCTCCTTTTCCCCCACTAGTTCTAGAACAGAGTAAGCATATATTGCCTTTCCTTACCCCACCCCTCCCTATTGTTTTCTTACTCACTGTGTTACATCCACAATTAGACTGTAAAATCATCTGAACAGAGACCTGAGTATTTATTCTGTAAAGCAGACTTGCAGCTGCTACAAAAATAAATAACGCACTTGAAGCATACCTGTAGAACGCACATTATTAACAATCAATATTTCTACAAAATGTAGAATTCATAAATGGATAGACACTGAAAAAGAGGTCCAGTCATTAGGCACTGATGTAATTTTCCAGAGGTCAAAAGAAGGGGGAAAAAAAACAGCAGTTAGTCTCTGTGGGGCATTAAATGTGTCCATTAAGGAGAATGTGTTACCATTAATTCATCATTTTAGTCCCACATAAAATCCAAATATTGCACAATGTGCGTTCAGATGAATTGCTTGTATTACTAGCAGTAGGATAAGTCTTAGGGACTAGGATAGCAGCTTTCTTGTTCTCTTAGCTAGAACAGATATGTGCCAGTAGACTCTGTACATAGTTTGTGCTTGAAGGGGAAGGAGTGTTGAGGAAACAGTGGGAAATCAAATAATCAAGTGAATGAAAAATATGACTGGCTTCTTCCTTCATATCTTAATACAAGAAAAGGGTGTCAGGAGTCATGGTGATTGCTTCCAAATGATGGGCAGGCTACTGCCACATAGCTGTTCAGAGATCAAAAGCTAAACTTGGTCTCTCTCTTCCTAGTCCAGCAAGGAATTTGAAGACCCATTTCAGTATCTAGGCAGTAAGCACAATCTTACATCCATCCCCTCTACTGCCCCAACCAACCCTAGTAAATAACCAGGAACATAATCAAGGAGAGTTTTGACCAAAATGATGCCTCGATCTAGCTCTAAAGGCCAGTAATCTTGGACGCTAACAGAGGGAGTTAAGTCTCAAAACAGGAAACCCTCCACTGGGAGCGTCCTACATTTATCCTTCAGAATCCTTTTTATGTTGTGAGACTGTCATGACAGATCAGCCAAGGTGCTTTTACTATTTCAATGGAGCATACGGAAAGAGTCTTTCCTATTACATAGTTCTAACCTTATAAAGTAGAGCCGCCATGTTGAGTTTCCATGGAAATGTGAGATGCAATTGCATAGATGGAGGATAGGAGCAGGGCCGGCTCCAGGCACCAGCAAACCAAGCATGTGCTTGGGGCAGCACATTTTCAGGGGCAGCATTCCAGCCAGCCTTTTTTTGGGGGGGCACTTGGGCGGCAAAAGCCTAGAGCCGGCCCTGGCAGCAGCAGCATGTCCTGCACCGGGGGCACCCTGGGGCCGCTGTGGTTCGTGTCGGGGAGCAGCGCCCGCACCTTATGGCTGGGCGGGCTCCAAGCGCGGGACACTCGGGCTGGGGGCCGCCCTTCGGGGCACACGGAGCCGCCTGCAGGTGCCGCAGGGCGGCCGCCCCCAGCGCCGCAGCCGGGGCTGGGCAAAGCAGCCCGAGCCGCCCAGGGACTGCGGCAGGGTGGCCAGGAGCAGCAGCAGCAGCAAGGCCATAGAGGGTGGAGCGCTGCTGTGTGGGGCCCGCGTCCCGCTCTCCGGGGCTCCACTCCCTCTGGGGCTCCCCTACCCCGGCTCCCCAGCCCCCTGCCGGGGCGGTCCCGGCCAGTCCTGGAGGCGGGCACCCCGGCTGGAGGGACCCTGAGCTGAGGCGCGGCCCGGGAGCCCCGCTGCTTACCCCGACCCTGCCAGCGCTGGACCGGCTGGAGGCAAGGGGGGAGTGGGCGGAGTCAGCACTGGTGTGGGGAGAGCCCAGGGTTGGGGCGGCACAGGGTGCGGGTGCGATGGGGTGGGGGCAGCCAAAAATTTTTTTGCTTGGGGCAGCAAAAAACCTAGAGCCGGCCCTGGATAGGAGTAATGGTGTTCACAACAACCCACTTTGCTAAGCAGGCCATATCCTGAAGCATTTCTTCAATAGTAACCTCAGGTAGAGCAAATCTGNCCGGGGCTGGGCAAAGCAGCCCGAGCCGCCCAGGGACTGCGGCAGGGTGGCCAGGAGCAGCAGCAGCAGCAAGGCCATAGAGGGTGGAGCGCTGCTGTGTGGGGCCCGCGTCCCGCTCTCCGGGGCTCCACTCCCTCTGGGGCTCCCCTACCCCGGCTCCCCAGCCCCCTGCCGGGGCGGTCCCGGCCAGTCCTGGAGGCGGGCACCCCGGCTGGAGGGACCCTGAGCTGAGGCGCGGCCCGGGAGCCCCGCTGCTTACCCCGACCCTGCCAGCGCTGGACCGGCTGGAGGCAAGGGGGGAGTGGGCGGAGTCAGCACTGGTGTGGGGAGAGCCCAGGGTTGGGGCGGCACAGGGTGCGGGTGCGATGGGGTGGGGGCAGCCAAAAATTTTTTTGCTTGGGGCAGCAAAAAACCTAGAGCCGGCCCTGGATAGGAGTAATGGTGTTCACAACAACCCACTGTGCTAAGCAGGCCATATCCTGAAGCATTTCTTCAATAGTAACCTCAGGTAGAGCAAATCTGTCTGTCCATCCCTTCTTGATCTTTCATGGATTTGTCTGTTTTGGTGATGAGATGAAGGTCAATACTGATCAGATTCAATCTTCATTGTACTTTACTCCAAATGTAATTAATTTGAAAAGAAATGTGACCAAACATAGTTTTAAGAATTGTTCCAATGATAAATCCAATGAAAGGAGATGTACCCCCATTGAGCAGAAGCAAAAAGGGACATGAAACATTCGTTAAGTGCTTTGCAGAGTTTCTGGAGCTATATACGCAAACAAAATTGGAAGAGATAGCCCTGTTGCTATTGACTGAGAAAGTGTTTGGTATTTCTTTGCAAGATATAAAGAATATATCTTCTAGCTGTGTGGTAAGCTGTCTTTCAGAAAGAAACCTGACCTGTAATGAGCAAGCTCTTTTAATCCTCCTGGCTAAGCTCCAGGCCCATGATTTTCTTTACATAGTAGGTGTTGATCAATTTCATAAGAAAAAAAAATCAAGACTGAGTTCTGACTCAATTTATTTTTCTGTATACAAAATAGTCCTCTAATGAATGCAGCCTCCGTCATAATTATTCATTAGATGCAACCACCAATATTCCAGTGCATCAAAAGTTCATTAAGTTCCAATTCCAAAAAATGCCAATTAAAAGTAACACGTGATCCAAGGAAATAATTTATCCAAACAGTTTTATGTGCTGCTAAACACCTTGTTGGGCTGTTGATGTGCTGCGGTGCACCTTTTTCCTTATTGCATCTGACAAGCCATTAGATTAAACTTTAGCAATAGGAGTGTTCTGTAATTGAGAATACAAACTCATGTTTACAAAAGGTATTCAGACATCTTCGATTCATAGATTCCACGGCCAGAAGGGACCATCATGATTATCTAGTCCGCCCTCCTGTATAACACAGGCCATAGAACTTCCCCAAAATAATTCCTAGACTATGTCTTTTATAAAAATGTCCAATCTTGTCAGTGAAGAAGAATTGTTCCAGTGGTTAATTACTCTTACCATGAAAAAAGTACACCGTATTTCCAGTCTGAATTTCTCTAGCTTCAACTTCCAGCCAATGGATCATGCTATATTTTTCTCTGCTAGATTAAAGAGTCTATTATTAAATATTTGTTCTCCATGCAGGTATTTATAATCTGTAATCAAGCCATCCCTTAAACTTCTCTTTATTAAACTAAATAGATTGAGCTTCTTGAGTCTATCACAATAAAGGATTAGAAAACTTATCTTTAATCATTCTTGTGATTCTCCTCTACAGTTTATCAATATCCTTCTAGAATTGTGGACACCAGAACTGGACAGAATACTCCAACAGCAGCTTCGCAAGAGCCAAATACAGATATAAAATAAACTCTCTATCCCTACTTGAGATTCCCCAGTTTATGCATGAAAGGATCACATTAGCCTTTTGGCCAGAGCATCACACTGGGATCTCACATTCAGCTGATCATCCACCATGATCCCCAAATCTTTTTCAGAGTCACTTCTTCCCAGGACAGAGTCACTCATCCTGTAAGTATGACCTACATTCTTTGTTCCTAAATGTATACATTTAGCCATATTAAAACACATTGTTTGCTTGTGCCCAGCTGACCAAGTGATCCACATGGCTCTGTATCAATGACAGGTCTTCATTATCTGCCATTCTCTCCCTTTTGTGTAATCTGCAAACTATATAAATGATAATTTCATGTTTTATTCCAGCTCATTTATAAACATATTAAATAGCATAGGGTCAAGAACAGATTCCTGCAGGGCCCCACTAGAAATACACACAGTAAATGATGATTCCCCATTTACAATTACATTTTGAGACCTATCAATTAGTCAGCTTTAAATCCCTTTAATGTGTGCCATGTTAATTTTATATCGTATGAGATTTTTGCTCCAAATGTGTTACCAAGTCAAACGCCTTACAGAATTCTAAGTACATTAATTCAGCACTATTACCTTTCTCAATCAAATTTGTAACCTCATAAAAAAAAGATATAAAGTTAGTTTGACAGGATCTATTTTCCATAAACACATGTTGATTGACATTATTTTACATTACCCCCCTTTAATTCTTTATTACTCAAGTTCCTTATCAGACACTCTATTATCTTGCCCAGGATCAATGTCAGACTGACAGGCCTATAATTATCCAGGTCATCCCATTTACCCTTTTAAAATATTGGCACAACATTATCTCTCTTCCAGTTTTCTGAAATTTCTGCAGTGTTCCAAAATGTATTGAAAATCAACAGTATTGGTACAGCAAGCTTCTCAGCCTACAGCCAATAATTTTTTAAAAGCTAGCTATCTGGACCTGCTGATTTAAAAATGTCTAGCTTCAGTAGTTGTTCTATGTCCTCCTGAGCTACTAGTGGAATTGAAAGAGTATCATCTGTTTTTCCCCAAATACAGAACAGAAATATGTATTGAACACTTCTGTATTTTCTGCATTATTATTTATAATTCTATCCTTTCCATGTAATAATGGACCAATATCATTTCTAGGATACCTTTTGTTTCTCATATATTTTAAAAATATCTATTTTCCTTAACTCTGCTGTGCATAGATTTCTCTTTGTGTCCCTTTGCTTCCCTTATCAATTTTCTACAATTCATAGCTTCTGATTTATATTAATTACTATCAACTCCCCTTTCTTCTATTTGTGATATTACTTATTTGTATTGAAAATCTCTCCTTTTGATCATGCAAAGAACTGTAAGATTCTATAGGCTTTATTGTATCTGGATCTTTCATGGATGTGCAATGTTGGGACAGGGTAAGCAAGCAGACTCAGAGTCTGAGCAGAATCATGTAGTACAAGGACTGCAGAAAGTGAATGCCACTGCCAGGGCTAGCCTCTCTGAAGAGAATGGGGTGGGATGACACTATGTCAACAACCCAAACCCCTTCTGCACTACCAACAGGTATGGCTAGATGCAGATAAGGATGGGTGTTGCATCCTATCAGAGGGCAGAGCACATTGGCTTTTCTCCTGGTAGCTGCAGGAGGCATCATAGTGGCTTCAGGCACAATGTTTTCCACAGCTCTCCCTGGGGCAGTGCATGGCAGCATAATCCTCAATGTCTTCAAGTCACAGTTGAGCTGTTTATCTCAAGAATTTTGATGGGGAAAGGCCTTTGCTCTGATATTTCATGTTGGATACTTCCTTTGGAGGTAGTAAGAATATAAAAGAGAACCAGAAAATGTTCCAATCATTGTTTCTGTGTTCATGGGCTTTTTCTTCTCATTTTCTACTATGAGAAATTGTGGATGAAACTAATGTGGAAAATTGGCTATAATATTACGAGACATATACATTTAATTATGAAAACCCCCAGAGCTTGAAAAATGAATGTTATAATAAAAACTTGAGTTTTACTTTTCTGGATAATCTACCAGGACCTATGCTTCTACATCAGATGTTGCTACAGGGCAAAATAAAGAGTATTGACTACCTCAAAGAGGGGAACTATGACCTGCAGCCAAAGCACTTTGTGCTTTGACCCATCAGATTTCACAAGCTAGGAAAGGTTGGGTTAATATCTGGATTGGAGATCACAAGGGATACCTAGAGACTGCAATAATAGGCTTGACATTATCCATCAAGTTTTGCCAATGTTTATTTGAACATTTTTTTTAGATTTGTATTGATTTAAATTTTCACAGTTGCATGAAATTATGAGTTTTAAACAATTTGTGTCTATTTGAATTTTTCCAGTTGTGGGAAATTGGGGGCAGAGCGGGTGTCAGAAAATTATTTAATGACAGTAGACAGGGAGACTCAAAAAGTTAAAGCTTTCTAAACCGTTAAAACACAAATTGTCAATATCACATGTCAAAATATACAAAGAGCAAGTATCTTTAAATCAGCAAATCATATCTGGTTTTTTTACTGTTCATTTGCTAGTCCATTTGTAAGAAACCTAATTCAAAAGTCTAAATCACTGGATTTTGATTCTAATAAATTTCCAAGAAGCATTTTTCTTACTTTGCCTAACTGTAAACTTTGATTATTATCAATGGAAATATTTTTTCATCAGTTTGTGTGTGTGTATTGGGAAATTGACATTTAACGATAAAAATCTAATCCTGCTAAAACTAAGCACAAAGTCATGATGTTGAGTTCCTCTGTGGCACTTTTTCCTCTGAATCAAAACTGACCAATGCTCAGAATCAAAACTGACCAATGCTCAGAATCATCTTATTGGACACTGCCCTGGAAGTGGCATCTNATCGGGATTTAAAGGGCTCGGGGCTGGGGCTGTGGTAGCAGCAGCTGGGAGCCCCGAGCCCTTTAAATCACCCCCAGAGCTACCAGCTGAAGAGGCAGCTGGGAGCGCCGGGGATGATTTAAAGGGCTCAGCGCTCCAGCTGCCGCTACTGCAGCGGAGACTCAGGCACTTTAAATCACCATTGGAGGGGGCTCCCGGCTGCCGCCATTACCCCGGGGCCCCGGCCTCTGGCGGAGCTTTAAATGGCCCAGGGCTCCGCTGCAGTAGCGACAGCCGGGAGTCCCGGCCCTTTAAATCACCGCCCAAACCCCTGGCTGCCACTGCTACCCCAGGGCTCCGGCAGCGGGGCTCCAGTGGCGATTTAAAGGGCCCAGGGCTCCCACTGCTGCTACCCTCCGGGGCCCTTTAAATCGCCACCCGAGGCCTGCTGCTGGAGCCCTGGGGTAGCGGCGGCGGGCCTCCGGTGGCAAGTTAAAGGGCCTGGGGCAGTAGCGGCTGCCGCAGCCCTGGACCCTTTAAATAGCCGCTGGAGCCCCACCGCTGCTACCCCAGGGCTCCGGGGACGATTTAAAGGGCCCAGGGCGGTAGCTCCGGCAGGAGCCTTGGGCCCTTTAAATTGCTGCCCGAGCCCCGCCACCACTTCCCCAGGGCTCTGGCAGCAGGGCTCTGGCAGCAATTTAAAGGGCCCGGGGCTCCTGCCGCTGCTGGGAGCCCCAGGCCCTTTAAATTGCCGCCAGGGGAAGCCAATCCGCCCCGGTACGGCACACCGGCTCTTGCCGATACGCCGTACTGGGGCGTACCGGCTTACTTTCACCTCTGATTTTACTAAACCTGAGTCCCATTTCTTCTACTTCACAGAGCTCACTACAATCATTAAAGCTCCCAGGGTATAGCCTTGCCATCCCGGCCAGTTCCATTTTAGATAATTGCATTCTGCCTCCCTAAATTCCCTCTGCAGTTTGAATTGGATATGAGATTCTTCTTTACTTTCTGTCCTATATCACTGTGAACAACTACTGTCTAGAGGCAGCGCTGCAGTGGTGAGTGATCTAGCCTTCATCTACTTCCCAGTCGTGGTACAAATCTGAATGTAATGCTTGCAAAGCTCTAAGAGCTGTGGATGAAGGCCCTATAGACATGCAAAGCATTAATTACTTTAACTATTGCATGGATTCTGAAACTTTGCTAGAAGGCACATAAAGTAGCATGACATTTTTGTTTCTATAAATGCCACAGGTGGTAACCCACAGAAAACAAATGGTGACTTCCTGCCGGTAGTGCTGCAGCAGATGTGAGTCCACCACATTCCTTTGGTCTTCAGGTGGCAGAACTGTTTCAGAGTAAAGGTATGTCTGTACAGTAAAAACCAAACCAAACCCTGCATCAGCAAGTCTCAGAGCCTGGGTCCCCTTCTTGCTGTGTTTCAAAGCCTGGGCTCCAGCCCAAACCCAAACAGCTACACTATTTTTAGACCCAGACCGCAAACCCCACAAACCCGTGTCAGTTGACTCAAGCTCTCGGACTTGCAGGCACAGGGTTCCTCCCGCCAGGGCTGGTGCAACCACTAGGCGAACTAGGTGGCCGCCTAAGGCGCCTAGTGGTAGAGGGTGCCTAAAAGCCTGTTCAGGCAAGGCGGTGGAGGTGAGCTGGGGCGGGGGGGCGCGGCGAGGGCCGCCCGCAGTAATGAGGGGGCGCACAGGGGAACCGCTCCCCGCCCCAGATCACTTCCACTCTGCCTCCTCTGCTGAGCACACAGCCCCGCTCTAATTCTCCTCCAATCGGCGCTGCAAGCCTGGGAGGGGAGGAGAATTAGAGCGGCACTGGCGTGCTCAGCGGAGGAGGCGGAGCGGAGGTGAGCTGCTGCGGGGGGGGCTCCCTGGGCGGGTGGGGTTAGCTGCAGAGGGGGGGTAGGTGCTGTGTGGGGGGCTCCCCGGGCGGGGGGGGCTAGCTGCCGCGGGGGGGGCTCCTCTGGTGGGGGGGGCGTGGTTAGCTGCCATGGTGGGGCGGGGTTAGCTGGGGGGGGGGGGTGGCACAAGGTGCAAGTTTCGCCTAGGGCGCGAAACTTCCTTGCACCGGCCCTGCCTCCCGCCCCTGTGTAGACATACCCAGGGCCAGTGCAACCCATTAGGCGACCTAGGCGGTCGCCTAGGGCACTAACATTTGGGGGCGCCGGCACCCCGGTCGTCATCGGTATTTTGGGGGCGGGACCTTCCGCCACCTCTGTTGGGGGCGGCATTTCGGGGGCAAGACCTTCTGCTGCCTAGGGCGGCGAAAAAGCTGGCAGCGCTCCTGGACATACCCTAAGTGTACATCTACACTGCAATTAAAAACCCTGTGGCTGGCCCATGCCAACTGACTCTGGCTCACAGGGCTCAGGTTAAGGGGCTGTTTAACTGCAGTGTAGACATTTGGGCTTGGGCTGGAGCCCAACAGCCATGGGTTTTTAATTGCAGTGTAGACATCCCTTTTCTGCCTCTTAGGGTGAGTTAGTTAAAGATGGCCAATGCAAATGTACATGTTAGAAGGAAGAAAGAGAAAATGGAGCTTGTCCATAAACTAGGTAAACTAATGCAAGTTCATTTCCTTTTCTAAGATGTAGCCTGTATTGTAGAGCACACAACAGAACACCATTTATCTGCCTAGATCAGGGACAAAAATGTGTTTAGACAGATGGGAAGCTGTCTGACAAATGTATGCAGGGCCATGAATGTAGGGCTGGGTCAGGGGTGCGGAAGGGAGTGCAGGGTGTGGGAGGGGGTGTGGTGTTCAGGAAGGGGCTCAGGGAAAGGGGTTGGGGTGCAGGAGGGGTGCAGGGTGCAGGAGGGGGCTCAGGGCAGGGGTGTGGAGTGCGGGATGGGGCTCAGGGCAGGGGTGTGGAGTGCAGGAGGGGGCTCAGGGCAGGGGGGCTACATCCTCAATATCAAACTGAACAACATGTTATCTAAACAAACTGAAAATGTTTTCTTTGTATGCAATATAGTGTCTCAGAGTCTGACTTGCTGGGATATTAATTAAATATATTGACAAGAAGTCAATTTTCTTTTTGAAGAGTCTTGAACTTTCATATGCTCCAGCAAGGAATCATATGACCCATACTAAAGTTAGACTTTGGACTGCTCTCCACTGCAGTGGGATAAATCCACAGTAACTTCATTAATGGGATTATTCCAGATTTATGCCAGTGTGACCAGGAGTAGAATCTGGCCCATTGAGATGAAGTAGCATAGATTTTCATTATGGGGACTAGTCTGTGGTGTAATGGTATCATTTCTGATGATAAAGGCAAATGCATGTTTATGCTGAACAAAAAAAGTCAATAAATAGCACTCTCTGTTCATGCCATATCAGCTCATGTGGATATTAAAATAATTTTGAAAGCTGCATGTGATGACAGGCTGGTTCATTAATCAATGTTTTGTACACATACCTTTTAGACACATGATGTAGATCACCATCAGCAAGAAAGCCTCTTCCCTTTGACCCTTCTCCCATCTGCATGTGCTCTTATGTGATTGACAGGAACTGGAAGTTTCTCCAAGGATAATAAAACCTTGGCCTTCAAACCATTATTTACTTCCAGTTTGAGCACAGTATTGGGTGACTCAGTGTAGACGAGCGCTTCCTTGCTCGTGCTCAGCTCCCAGAACTGTATATAGCTGTATATAGGTGGTGGTGGGAAAATACAAGGAAATAAAAGGGCACTGGTGTTTGTATATAGCTGAGCTAGCAGGCTCTGAGCTAACAGGGGCTGAGTCAGTGCCTTTTGGCCAGCACCTTTTGGCCAGCACCCTTAAGCCCCCCCATCTTGGGCTGTCTTTGGCCTCTTGGGGCCTCGGCCCTTCCACCGCTCCCCCGAGGGAGGGTTCTCCAGGGAAGCCTCGCTACTCTGGGCGGGGCTCTCCCCCGTGACTACCTTGGATGGTGCCTCCATCCCTCTTCCACAGAAGGAGCACTTATCAGGGAGGGGTGGGCCCCCCCATCTCTGCCTCTGCTCGTATGTCATCACACCAATCGCAGTGTGGCAGGCCCCCTATCCCCAGCTCCCTCTGTGTGTCTGGCCAGGGTTCGGGGGTTATTTCGACTTCTAGCGGGATCTCCCACGACTCAGTTTCCCCCGGCTCTCCTTGCAGCTCAGGGCTCTCCTGCCCCTCTGCCTGGGGGTCGGCATTCATCCCACCGCTGGGTGGGACCTTCCACGCCTCAGTTTCCCCTGTTCGTCCCCGTACATCTGGGGCTTCTTCCACAAAGAGCGGGATCAGGGGGTATTCCCCCGCGCCCCTTCCTTCTCTNATGTCAGGCCTCAACCAGCGTGTGGCCCAGTCCCTTAACCTCTGGGTGAATGCCTGTGGTCGCACAGCAGACGTCCACCGGGCCNGTTCCCAGGACTAGGCCCTTCCACCCGCCCTGGGGTTCTCATTCTCTGGGGATCCATCCCCCTTCTCGGGGTACCACATTGTTTCATGCCCGGTAGCGGGGCCCAGTCCCGGACACGGTAGTTTTTCCAGGACCCCTACCCGCTTCCACCTGAAGCAACCCTTTGCTTCTAGGGGTACCTGGGCTACCAGGCAGGACTTCTTGTCCCCATCTATGCATCCGAGGGCCATCGTTGCCCCTGGAATGAGCCAATATGGTTTAACCAGTGACTTTTGCACCAGCGTGCAGTTCGAGGCGGTGTCGACCACAGCCGTTTGGGGTCTCCGCCCCACCTTCACAGGCACAGTGGACACCCCCAGACCCCGCTGCCGTCCCGCCCGTTCAGTCCAAGCACAAAAGTCCACCCAGCCACATTCCATGTGCGGGCAGTCTTGTCTAACGTGCCCCAGCTTCCCACACCACCAGCACGTTAGGCGGGCGGGCCTCTCGGGGCTCCCCTTTTTTCTCCTTGCCTCTCCTGGGGAAGGAGTCCACGGGCTTCCGCCCCAGTTCTCTGTCTTTCCATTGCCGGTCCTCCCCCCGGGGTCCCTCAGCCTCTATATACTCCTCGGTTACCCGGACCGCCTCTTCGACGGTGCCTGGCTGGTGTCTCCTCACCCAGGTGCGCACCGTCTCCGGGAGGCTTTGCAAGAACTGCTCCAGTATCAGGGAGTCCATTATCTCCTCCATTGTACGCGTGTCAGGCCTCAAACAGCGTGTGGCCCAGTCCCTTAACCTCTGGGTGAATGCCTGTGGTCGCACAGCAGACGTCCACCGGAGCTTCTGCCTGTACCTTTCTGCTGATAAGCCTACTCGGTCCAAAATGGCTGCTCTCACGGCCTCATAGTTCTGGGCAGCTTCCTCCCCCAAAGCCATATAGGCCGCTTGCGCTTCGCCAGTCAAATAAGGGGCTAGTCGGAGGGACCAGGTCGCCCTGTCCCATCCGGCCCCTGCGGTTACCCTCTCGAAAGTTCCCAGGAAGGCGTCCGGGTCATCAGCCGGGCTCATCTTACAGAGTCCCCAGCCCAGCGGCCGGGCGCCCTCCCCTTCCCCAGGACTCACCAACCGTTGCAGGAGCTGCCCGTGGACATTGCTTTGCTCCCGGATGAAGTCCTGCAGGCTTTTCTGTTGCTCGGCCTGCCAGACAAAGCGGCCTGTCTTTCTGCTTGGTGGGCCTGCTGGGAAGTCTGCAGGGCCTGCTGGGAAGTCTGCAGGGCTTGCTGGGTCTGTTTCTGTTGCTTGACGAGCCATTTCAGGGTCTCCTCCATTGCCGGGCCACCAACCGTGCTCGTTGGCTTCAATGGATCCCGGACAAGCCCCCACGTGTAGACAAGCTCTTCCTTGCTCGTGGCACAAATCCACAGGAGACCGCTCTTTCAAACACCAGTGCCCTTTTATTTCCTTGTATTTTCCCACCACCACATATTATACAGATCGCTCTCAGGCAGGTAGCCCCCTTGGGGAACAGCTTGCTCTTACAGCTAGCTGGGGGGCAACAGGCCCTCACTCCTCACTTTCCTGTTCCTCCCTTTCTACTTCCTTCCTGCTAGCTTTATAGGCCTTCCCCCATCAAGCTCACAGGTGTCTCTGTTTTAGGGCTTTAATCAGCCACAGCCTGTCAGCTCCAATCACTTCCCCCTTACTAGGAGCTGAGCTAGCAGGCTCTGAGCTAACAGAGGCTGAGTCAGTGCCTTTTGGCCAGCACCCTGTTACACTCAGAAAATTCCACATCGTGTTTTACAGAGGTATAAAACAGAATTATACTTGTCATGTTAAATTAGTGATTCCATGGGAGCCAGGATATGTCTGCATAAATGGTGGTGTGATGGGATGTACTCCTTGTCCTGGCCCTGAGAGAGCTGAATTAGGCCAGGTGGGCCCAATCTGCCAATTAAGTGGCAAACAAGGGAGATGTAGGCTGTGTGGAGAGCCTTGATTAGAAAGAAGCTCACCTGTGAGGGAACAGAAGGGAGCTTCTGTAAAGCCAGAAGGCTAGAAATAGTGAGAAGGAAGGGGAGAAGAGCAGTAAGGATGGGGTAAATGCAGACTGTAACTGTTTACTGCCAGGCCCTGGACTGGAACCCAGAGTAGAGGGTGGCCTTGGGTTCCCCTATTGCAGAGGGGTGATGTTAAGGGCAGTGGATATAAAGACTACTAGGGTTGCAAATTTTAGATGGATGTATTCCTGGAGGTTTTATCAAATGACATAATCTTTAATTGAAGATCAATCTTTAATTCCTAGAGATTCCAGGACAATCCTGGAGGGTTGGCAACCCTAAAGAGTCACTGCTGGAGTGATATTGCCAGGGCAGCGGGCCTGAGAACTACCTGATGCTGCTTGTGGAAAGAGACTTTGAAAGATTACCTTGGAAGGGGAAACCAATGAGTGACCTGGCTGGATGCCTAACGCATGAAGAGGCTGCAGCAGTTCCTGCAGTGAGATGGAGCTGCAGACTGAGAGAGAGGCAGAGTGCAACTGCAGGAAGGGCTGTCTGCCTTGCAGAGCTAATCCCCAAATGACCAGGAGGTGGCACCGTCCAGCCGTGAGTAGACCACCCCATCATAGGTGGGGTTCCCCCTTTCAGGCTGAGGGTTGCAACCACTTTTGTTTTTAAGCTGCCTGCCAGGTAATTAAATCAGAGGGAATGAGATACTAGTTAATGGGACAAAATAATTCCCTTAGGACTGCATCACTCCAGGTTCTTTTCTTAGATTACCCTGTTTATTCTGGTAGCCCCCCCAAACTGCTGTCATATCATGGTCATCTACCTTGTCAACATTCAGACTTTTTGTGTGTGTGCAAGTCTTGCATTTGTGCTGACCTGTAGCTAAGACACCTGAGTAATGAGCCATGCACCTGACAATGAAACTTCCAAAAGTCCTTATAGATACTGTTGCCTTAAAATTCCAGAGAGGACATTAAACCTCTCACTTTCCCTCCCTAGTCCATTCCCCAAAGTTGCTGAGTAGGAAGTGCAAAGCTGTGCTGTGACAGTTGCTGAGGATGATTGTTTCCACTCCAGTTCCTTCTCCAGTAGAGTGGAGCTCTCTTTCTCATATTAGTTTTTCTGATATTGTGTCTCTACTTAATGCTATATTTGCAGTGTACCTGCTAATTCTATCCAACAGTGCTTGCATTCATAGTGGAGTGAAGCAAATAATTCACCGCCTACCGTTAATAATTGCATATGTTTTCATTATTTGGATTTATTTGACACATTTTTGGTGGATTTTCCTTCCACCCTGTGGCAGACAGTTTGTTACTACTAGGGTTGGCTGGAACACAAATTCTATTTTGCAAAAAAATAAATAAAAAAAAATGCAAGTTTCAACATTTGGTTTTGTTCCACATTAGAACAAAAACTAGATCTTTTGAGAGACTGACCCCCCTGACTAATTCTGTGGTTAGAGCACTCACCATTAATGTGGGAGACCAAGGTTCAGCTCTAGCTGATTTGTAGCAGTGATTTGAAGCTGGGTTTCCTAAACCCCAGGGGATGTCCCTGTACTGAATTGGCTAGAGCAGGGCTTTGAACTGCAGTCTTCTACATGCTAGGTGAATGCTCTAACTATCAGGCTATATAATCTGCTGCGCCTATTAATTTTATTTGGTGACCCTAGTTCTTGTGTTTATGAGAAGGAGTAAATAACACTTTTTACTTTCTCACACCAGTCATGATTTTACAGACCTCTATCATATCCCCCTTTAGTCATCTCTTTTCCAAGCTGAAAAGTCCCAGTCTTATTAATCTCTTATCATATGGAACCTGTTCCATCCCCCTACGCTGCTCTACAGCCAAAATGCTTCTGAAATAAATGTAGTCAAACTTTACTAATTCTGGGTCACTGAGAACGAAAATGATGTTTAAANAAGCGCAGTATAACCACTATGGTTAAGAAAGCCTATCACCTTTATTTTGGCTGCAAAATTGGAGATCAGGACAAGAGGTGGGCCCCACACATATGCTGCAACACTTGTGCAACAAATCTTCGCCAGTGGTTGAACAGGAAAAGGAAATCTATGCCTTTTGCAGTGCCAATGATTTGGAGAGAGCCAACAGATCATACCAGCAATTGTTACTTCTGCATGGTGCCTCCAGTTGGGAAAGGTGTGTCAAAGAAGAAAAAGTGGACTGTGCAT
Organism: Platysternon megacephalum; assembly: GCA_003942145.1. Taxonomy (NCBI): domain Eukaryota; kingdom Metazoa; phylum Chordata; order Testudines; family Platysternidae; genus Platysternon; species Platysternon megacephalum. The sequence continues at coordinate 20,979 of QXTE01000387.1, read as the reverse complement.
TATCCAAACATTCCATCAGCTATACGCCCAGTACCCCACGGAGAAGGACTGCCGGTTCCTGATGCACCAGAATCATTCTCACTTGAGTCAGACGAGGAAGAGGAAGAGGATGAAACTTCTGGTCCTGAACCATCAATGTCACAGGACCCACATTTTCTCCCATCCTCCTCCTCTGAACCACACCTCATAACACAAGGTGAACTGAATGACCTTGTCAGGGATTTGGAACTACCCAAGAGTAAGGCAGAGCTGTTGGGCTCCAGACTACAGCAGTGGAATCTCCTGGCAGGTGATGTTAGGGTTTCCATGTTCCGTGACCGTCAAAAGGATCTTGTCCCATTCTTCTTCATGGAAGGTGATCTTGTAGCCTGCAACAACATCGATGGTGTGATGGCAGCCCTCAACATCGTTCACGATCCAGATGAGTGGAGACTGTTCATTGATTCATCGAAGACGAGTCTTAAAGCTGTTTTACTGCATAATGGCAATGTTTTGCCATCAATTCCAGTTGGTCATGCAGTCCATATGAAGGAAACCTATGACAACATGAAACAACTTTTGAGGTGCATAAACTATGACCAACATCAGTGGCAGCTTTGTGGCGATTTGAAGGTTGTTGCTCTCTTGCTTGGTCTGCAGGCTGGATACACAAAGTACTGCTGTTTTCTCTGCGAATGGGATAGTCGTGCAAGAGATTCCCACTACATCAAGAAAGATTGGCCATTCCGACAGTCATTGGAGCCTGGGAGGAAAAGTGTTCAGCATCCACCACTTGTTGAATCAAGGAAGATTTTGTTACCACCCTAACACATTGCTGATTTTTAAAGTGTTACATAAACAGGATAGGTGAGATATTATCATTTAAAGAAACCATAAACACATGAAAAGACCTAGGTTTACAATTTATGATTAAAACTCTATCTACACAATATACCTAGACATAAAATGTAAAAACTTAAATATCTTAGAAACAGTAGCCAATCAGTTGTTTTTATTGTCATATTTGAATTCAGCACATCAAAATACATAATAAATACCACATTTTATCTCTGAAGCAGACGACTTCTCAAATTGTAGACCAGTGTAATTTTTGTTGCCCTTTTCTGAACCTTTTCCAATTATATATTTAAGATGGGGCAACCACATCTCCATGTAGTATTCGAGATAAGGGCATGATAAGGGCAATATGATATTTTCTGTCTTATCTAGCCATTTTTAATGATTCCCAACACTCTGTTCGCTTTTTTTTGACTGCTGCTGCACATTGAGTGGATGTTTTCAGAGACCTGTCCACAATGACTCCAAGATCTTTATTGAGTGGTAACAGCTAATTTAGACCCCATCATTTTATATGTATAGTTGGTATTATGTTTTCCAGTGTGCATTACTTTGCATTTATCAACACTGAATTTCATCTGCCATTTTGTTGCCCAGTCGCCCAGTTTAGTGAAATTCCTTTGTAACTCTTTGCAGTTTGCTTCGGACCTAACTTTCTGGAGTAGTTTTGTATCATCTGTAAATTTTGCCACCTCACTGATTACGCATTTTTCCAGATCATTTATCAATATGTTGAATAGTACAAGTCCCAGGACAGACCCCTGGGGGCCATCACTATTTACCTCTCTCCATTCTGAAAACTGACCACTTATTCCTACCCTTTGTTTCTTATCTTTTAACCAGTTACCGATCCATGAGCGGACTTTCCCTCTTAGGGTACGTCTACACTACGGGATTAGTCCGAATTTACGGAATTCGATTTTATGAAACCGATTGTATAAATTCGATTGTACGCGGCCACAGTAAGCGGATTAATTCGGCGGTGCGCGTCCATGCACAAAGACTAGCGTCGAATTCCAGAGTGTTGCACTGTGGGTAGCTATCCCAGAGTTCCCGCAGTCCCCCCCGCCCATTGGAATTCTGGGTCGAGATCCCAATGCCTGATGGGACAAAAGAGATTGTCGCGGGCGGTTCTGGGAACATCCTCCCCCTCCCTCCGTGAAAACAACGGCAGACAACCATTTCGCGCCTTTTTTCCTTGTTGAACTGAGCGGACGCCATATCTCGGCAAGGATGGATCCCGCTCAGCTCAAGTTTGCAGTCATGAACATTGTAAACACCATGTGCATTATAGTGCAGTTTATGCTCAACCAGGACCAGAAAAGCCAGGCGAGGAGGAGGCGGCTACGGCAGCGCGGTGACGAGACTGATGCGGACATGGACATGGACACAGAATTGTCTCGCGCCATGGGCCCCGGTGCTTTGGAGATCATGTTGGCAATGGGGCAGCTTCTCGCTGTGGAACGCTGATTCTGGGCCCGGGAAACAAGCACTGACTGGTGGGACCGCATAGTGCTGCAGGTGTGGGACGATTCCCAGTGGCTGCGAAACTTTCGCATGCGTAAGGGCACTTTCCTGGAACTTTGTGACTTGCTTTCCCCTGCCCTGACGCGCCAGAACACCAAGATGAGAGCAGCCCTCACAGTTGAGAAGCGAGTGGCGATAGCCCTGTGGAAGCTTGCAACACCGGACAGCTACCGGTCAGTCGGTAATCAGTTCGGAGTGGGAAAATCTACCGTGGGGGCTGCTGTCATGCAAGTAGCCAAAGCAATCGTTGAGCTGCTGCTAAAAAAGGTAGTGACGCTGGGAGATGTGCAGCTCATTGTGGATGGCTTTGCTGCAATGGGATTCCCTAACTGTGGTGGGGCGATAGATGGAACCCATATCCCGATCTTGGCACCGGAGCACCAGGGCAGCCAGTACATAAACCGCAAGGGGTACTTTTCTATGGTGCTGCAAGCAATGGTGGATCACAAGGGACGTTTCACCAACATCAACGTGGGATGGCCGGGAAGGGTTCATGACGCCCGCGTCTTCAGGAACACTAGTCTGTTTAAACGGCTGCAACAAGGGATTTACTTTCCAGACCGGAAAATTACCATTGGGGATGTTGAGATGCCCATCGTTATCCTTGGGGACCCAGCCTACCCCTTAATGCCGTGGCTCATGAAGCCATACACAGGCAGCCTGGACAGTAGTCAGGAGCGGTTCAACTACAGGCTGAGCAAGTGCAGGATGGTGGTAGAGTGTGCCTTTGGACGTTTAAAAGGTCGCTGGCGCTCGTTACTGACTCGCTCGGACCTCAGCCAAACCAACATCCCCATTGCTATTGCAGCTTGCTGTGTGCTCCACAATCTCTGTGAGAGCAAGGGGGAGACCTTTATGGCGGGGTGGGAGGCTGAGGCAAACCGCCTGGCCGCTGATTACGCGCAGCCAGACACCAGGGCGATTAGAAGAGCACACCGGGAAGCGGTGCGCATCAGAGAAGCTCTGAAAACAAGTTTCATTGCTGGCCAGGCTCCTGTGTGAAAGTTATGTTTGTTTGTCCCTGTTGAAAACCCGCCCCCTTGATTCACTCATTCCCTGTAAGCAACCCACCCTTCCCCCTTCCCCCTTCGATCCCAGTTTGATTTGAAAAAAATAAAGTCAGTGTCGTTTACAACTCAAGAACTTTTTATTAACGGGTGGTAATGAACATAGGGAGAGAAATAACCAGGTAGTCCGGGTGGGGTTTGGGAGGAGGGTAGGAGTGAAGGAACAGGGCAGGAAAAACATTCAAAATAATGAGAGCCTTTTGCTTGGTCTCTCTAATGGGGTGGAGTGGCAGGGTGCACGGAGCCTCCCCCCCCCGCGTTCTTACACGTCGGGGTGAGGAGGCTACGGGACTTGGGGAGGGCGGTTATAGAGGGGCTGCAGCAGCACTTGGTAATCCTGCAGCTGCCGTTCCTGGAGCTCCACCAGACGCCGGAGCATGTCTGTCTGGCTCACGCAGCAGCCCCAGCGTTGCATCCCGCCACTTCTCGTCTCGGGCGTCCCTTCTCTCCTCCCGTTGGTCCCTTCTCTCCTCCCGTTGGTCCCTCTTCTCCTCACGGTCACTGGCCTCTTTCCGGAATTTTAATAGTGTCCTTCCAGTCGTTGAAATTAGCTCTCTCATCCCGGGTCGATTGCATAATTTCCGAGAACATGTCGTCTCGCGTGCGTCTCTTTCGCCGCCTTATCTGTGAGAGCCTTCGGGCCGGGGGCGGGAGGATTGAAAAATTTGCAGCTGCAGGAGGAGGGAAAAAAGGGAGAGAAGTATGTAAAAAGATGCATTGTTCTATAAAATGTTTGTACTCTTTCACGGTGAACACTTTTCACATTACATAGCAATGTACAAGGTCGCATTT
>QXTE01000387.1:0-15681 GCA_003942145.1 Platysternon megacephalum | reverse complement strand
TAATTCGCTATAACGCTGCTAAATTCGAACTAAAATCGTAGTGTAGACCAGGCCTTAAGCAAAGTAAACTGTAATGGGATAAGAGTCTTTGGTGAGGGACCTTGTCCCTTTTGGGTCAGGCCTCCCAATTTGAGAAACTCTGATATTTTTTTTTTCCTCCTTGCCCCCATGAAATCTGTATAGTATAGGGTAAAAGCGCACACACACACACAAAAAAAAACAGATTTCACAGGGGGGAGACCAGATTTCAAGGTCTGTGATGCATTTTTCATGGCTGTGAATTTGGTAGGGACCTACCTATTTAGGAAGGTCCAGTGTGCAAAAAGGGAAGGGGATTGGTACTCTTGTTTTTTTTTTTTTTTTTTTTTATATAAACATCAGTGACTCAAACAGCTAATAATTTGAAAGAAAATGATCTTGAATGCTTATGGATCAATGTCCTAACAGATAAAGCACAAAATGAGTTGGTTTCTTCTACAGACCACCAAATCACAGTAGGGAAAAGGATGACCAGCTCCTTCCACATCTATCTACAATATGCAGGGAGAAAAAGCTGCATGATCATGGGGGACTTCAATTTGAGTGACATGCTGGAAGTCTCATGCTGCCAGTTCTAAAACAGGACAATGACTTAACTTAGAAAGTGCTGCATCCAATATGGGGGAATTGGACATTTGACTTCATGTAGAGCATAGTTTACTTGTACGTGATCATGACTTGATCACTTTATTCTGTTATCACATTACAAATGACCTGTGTATGTATATTTAAAAGGGCCAGTTTCACAAAGCTGAAAACAATTATGAACCATATCAACTGGGAGGAAGAGTTTAATGATAATTGGGAATTTGAAAAGAATACTTTGCTAGATGCCCAAAAAGCCACAATCAAGGCCGTATTGTGTTTAAAAAAAAAAAAAAAAAAAAAAAGAGATTTGGTTCAGAAGGGAAGTATAGGCGGCTATAATAAATAAAATTATATAACCAATGTAAGAAAGGGGAAGCTGATACAAATGACTATAAATCAGAAGCTAGGTATTACAGCAAATTGATAAGGGAAGCAAAGGGACACACAGAAAAATATATGGCCAGCAGAATTAAGGATAATAAGGAGATTTTAAAGTTTATTAGGGACAAAAAGAAACCTAACAATAGTATTGGTCCATTAGATAGATGTGGTAAAAATTTCAATAATGCAGAAAAGACTGAAATGTTCAATATTGCTGTTCAGTATTTGGGGAAAACAGATGATCTCATCATCATCATCATCATCATATGATGAGACAACTCTTTCTGTTTCATATTTCAGGATGATTTTATAAAGCAGCTACTGAAGTTAGACATTTTTAAATCAACAGGTCCAGATAACTTGTATCAAAGATATTTAAAAGAGCTGGCTGAGGAGCTCATTGGAGCATTAATGTTGACTTTCAAAAAGTCTTGGAACACTGAGGAAGTTCCAGAAGACTGGAAGAAAGCTAATGTTTTGCCAATATTTAAAAAGGGTAAATGGGATCACCTGGGTAATTATAGGCCTGTAAATCTGACATCAATCCTGGGCAAGATAATGGAGCATTTGATGTGGGACTCGGTTAATAAAGAATTCAAGAGGGTAATGTTGTTAATGCCAATAAATGTGGGTTTACAGAAAACAGATCTTGTCACACTGACTTCATATCTTTTTTTTTTTATGATGAGATTACAGATTTGTTAAAGGTAAGAGAGTTGATGTAATACACTTAGAGTTCTGTTGGCATTTGACTTGGTACTGCATGACATTTTGATAAAAAAACAGAATGATATAAAATAACATGGCACATGTTAAGTGGATGAAAAACTGGCTTATTGATAGGTCTCCCAATGTAACTGTAAACATAGAACCATCACTGAGTGTGTGTTTCAAGTGGGGTCCCTCACGGATCTGTTTTTCGCCCTAAGCTATTTGACACTTTTATCAATGACTTGGGGGAAAAAAACACATGAAATCATCACTGATAAAGTTTGCAGATGAGACAGAATTGGGGACGGGGGGTGGGCAAATAATGAAGAGGACTGGTCACTGATACAAAATGATATGGTTTGTCTTATAAGCTGGGTACAAGGAAACAATGTGTGTTTTAATATGGCTAAATGTATACATCTAGAAAGAGAGACTGTAGGCCATGCATCCCCCATTGGTAAGTTCTCCTGAGGAGCAGTGACACTGAAAAAGATAGGTAGTCATAGTGGATAATCAGCTGAATGTGAGCTCCCAGTGAAATGCTGAAGCCAAAAGGCTAATGTGATCCTACAGGGGAGTCTCGAGTAGGAGTAGAGAGGTTATTTAACCTCTGCATTTGTCACTGGTGTGACCACTGCTGGAATATTATGTCCAGTTTTAGTGTCCACAGTTCAGGAAGGATGTTGAGAAATCAGAGAGGGTTCAGAGAAGAGCCTTGAGAATGATTAAAGGATTATAAAACATGCCTAGATTGAGCTCCTTGAGTGTATCACTATATTTAGCTTAACAAAGAGAAGGTTAAGGAGTGACTTGATTATAGTCTAAGAACCTGTATAGGAAACAAATATGTAATAATAGACTCTTCAATCTAGCATGATCCATTGACTGGAAGTTTGAAGCTAGACAAATTCAGACTGGAAATAAAGTGTAAATTTCTGATAATGAAAATAATTAATCACTGGAACAATTTACCAAAGGTCATGGTGGATTCTCTATCACTGACAAACTGTAAATCAAGATTGGATATTTTTGTAACAGATACACTCTAGGAATTATTTTGGGGAAATTCTATGGCCTGTGTTATACAAGAACTTGGTCTGAATGATTATAATACACCTCTATCTCGATATAACGCTGTCCTCGGGAGCCAAAAAATCTTACCACGTTATAGGTGAAACCATGTTATATTGAACTTGCTTTGATCCACCAGAGTTCGCAGCCCCGCCCCCCCCAGAGCACTGCTTTACCGCGTTATATCCGAATTTGTGTTGTATCGAGGTAGCGGTGTAGTCCCTTTCTGACCTTGGAATCTATGAATATTGCCACAACATTAGCAGTCATCTTGACTTTTCCTGATATTCCAAGATTTATTAGAAACTAACAGCAGGCCAGAGATCTCCTCTGCCTCATGTTGACAGATAAAGAGGAGCTGATCACAGAACCTCTGCCTGCTCTTTTAGGACTCTTGGGTGCCAGTTATCTGATCCAGCTGTTTTTAAAAATGTTTAACATGCTCCTTGCTAATGTACAACTTCCTCCTCAAATGATACAAGCCCATTGTCCTGCTTCTTTCCAAATACAGAACAAAGGTAACACCCACATTATGCGCCAGCCTGGCAGAGGGAATGTTGAGTAATGTCCATCATGATTTGGACAGGAGTGAGGGTTTGGAAGGAAGACTTAAAAACTCTGCTTTTGTCAGAGAGAGTCTGAGATTTTAGTTTGAAAAATAGGAGCTGTAAACTAGAGTAGAGAGGTAGATTTCTGAGTAGTCAGCATACAGATGACAGCTGCATTTGTGAACAAGATTACCTAGAGACAAAGTATAGAGGCAGAAGAGGAGGGGGGTCAAGGACAAAGTTCTATGGGAACCCCTCCTCCCCCCCCCCCCCAAAAAGAAATTGGATGGGGAGATGAGGATCATCCTCTGAACAAATCACTGAAGGCTTTTTGTTGGCAGCATTTGATTTTGAACATTCAAAGTTTGACCTGTGTTGGGGATTGGACACATGGTTGACAGGGCTAGTGGGTAGGGGGAAGCAGTATATGTGTTAATCTCAATTTTAGTAAAGCTTTAGACACAATCCCACATGACATTCTCATAAGCAAACTAGGGAAATGTGGACTTGATGAAATAACTATAAGGTGGGTGCACAGTTGATTGGAAGAAATGCACTCAAAGAGTAGTTATCAATAATTCACTGTCAAACAGGGTAGGTGCATCTAGTGGGGTCCCCTGGGATCTGTCCTGGGTTCTGTATTAGTCAACATTTTCATGAATGACTTGAATAATGGAGTGGAGAGTATGCTTATTAAATTTGTGAATAACCCCAAGATGGGAGGGGTTGCAAGCACTTTCGAGGACAGGATTAGAATTCAAAATGACCTTGATAAATTGGAGGATTGGTATGAAATAAGGAAGATGAAATTCAATAATAAGTGCAAAGTTCTACACAAGGAAGAAAAAATCAAATCCCCAACTAGAAAATGGGGAATAACTGGCTACACAGTAGTACTGCTGAAAAGAATCTGTGGATTAGTGGATCACAAATTGAATACGAGTCAACAGTGTGATGCAGTTGTGTAAAAGACTAATATCATTCTGGAGTTTATTACATGGGAGGTAATTGTTCTGCTCTACTTAGCACTGGTGAGGCTTCAGCTGCAGAATTGCATCCAGTTTTGATTGCTGCACTTTAAGAAAGATGTGAGCAAAAAGGAGAGAGTCCAGAGGAGGGTAACAAATGATAAAAGGTTTAGAGAACCTGATGTATGAGGAAAGGTTAAAAAACTAGCCATGTTTAGTCTTGAGAGTAGAAGACTGAGGGGGGGAACTGGGAGAAAGCCAACAGGTGTGGAGGAGCATGTGGTTCGGACAGAGATATCCCTTAGGGGAGGATCTATTAATGGAGATTCTCTATGTCCTAGTAAGGAGGAGAGGATGGAAGATGATACAATACAAGTAGGATCTGATGAGAAACAGTCATATGAAAAAAAGTCCCATTCAAGTACATCATGTAATGGCAGACAGCTAAAAAGTGACAAGTTTTTAAAGTGCTTATATACCAATGCTGGAAGTCTAAATAATATGGGTGAACTAGAGTGCCTAGTATTAAATGAGGATATTGATATAATAGGCATCACAGGAACTTGGTGGAATGAGGATAATCAATGAGACACAGTAATACCAGGGTACAAAATGTATTGGAAGGACCGAACGGGTCGTGCTGGTGTGGGAGCGGCACTATATGTGAAAGAAAGCAACGAGGAGTACAGATTTATTTGGGCATAAGTAAAAAACCCACTTCTTCAGATGCACGGAGTGAAAATTACAGATGCAGGCATAAATATATTGACACACATACTCCCAGTCCCTATTCAAGCCCAAATTAATGGTGATAAATTTGCAAATGAATTGTAGCTCTGCAGTTTCTCTTTGAAGTCTGTTTTTTGAAGTTTTTGTTGTTGTTGATGTATGGCTACTTTTAGATCTGTTATAGAATGTCCAGGGAGATTGAAGTGTACTCCTACTGGCTTTTGTATGTTCCCATTCCTTATGTCTGATTTGTGTATTCTTTTATGTAGAGACTGTCCGGTTTGGCCAATGTACATGTCAGAGGGGCATTGCTGGAACATGATGGCATATATCACATTAGTAGAAGTCAAACACATTGTGTTTTACAGAGGTATAAAACAAAATTATACTTGTCATGTTAAATGAGGATTCCATGGGAAAATAGAAAGGAGCCTAAACTCTGGCAAATGAAGTGTAAAAATATAATTAGGAAGGCCAAAAAAGAATTTGAAGAACAGCTAGCCAAAGACTCAAAGTACTAGCAAAAATGTTTTAAGTACATCATAAGCAGGAAGCCTGCTAAACAACTAGTGGGACCACTGGACGATCAAGATGCTAAAGGAGCACTCAAGGACAATAAGCCATTGCATTGAAACTAAATGAATTTTTTGCATCGGTCTGGGGATGTGAGGGGATTCCCAAACCTGATCCTCAGATTTGGCACCAAAAAAAAAAAGAATTGTCCCAGATTGAGGTATCATTAGAGTTGGTTTTGGAACAAATTGATAAACTAAACAGTAATAAGTCACCAGGACCAGATGGTATTCACCCAAGAGTTCTGAAGGAACTCGAATGTGAAATTTCAGTACTACTAACTGTAGTCTATAACCTATCATTGAAATCAGCTTCTGTACCAAATGACTGGAGGATAGTGAACGTGACGCCAATTTTTAAAAAGGGTTTCAGTGGTGATCCTGGCAATTACAGGCCAGTAAGCCTGACTTCAGTACTGGGCAAACTGGTTGAAACTATAGTAAAGAACAAAATTGTCAGACACCTAGATGAACGTAATTTGTTGGGGAAGAGTCAACATGGTTGTTGTAAAGGGAAATCATACCTCACCAATCTACTAGAATTCTTTGAGGGGGTCCACAAGGGCAATCAAGTGGATATACTTAGATTTTCAGAAAGCCTTTGACAAGATCCCCACCAAAGGCTCTTAAGCTAAGTAAGCAGTCATGGGATAAGAGGAAAGGTCCTCTCATGGATCAGTAACTGGTTAAAAGATAGGAAACAAAGGGTAGGAATAAATGGTCAGTTTTCAGAATGGAGATAGGTAAATAGTGGCATCCCCCAAGGATCTGTACTGGGAGTTGTACTATTCAACATACTCATAAATGATCTGGAAAAAGGGGTAAACAGTGAGCTGGAAAAATTTGCAGATGATACAAAACAATGCAAGATAGTTAAGTCCCAGGCAGACTGCGAAGAACTACATAAGGATCTCTCAAAACTAGGTGACTAGGCAATGAAATGGCAGATGAAATTCAATGTTGATATATGCAAAGTAATGCACATTGGAAAACATAATCCCAACTATACGTATAAAATGATGGGGTCCAAAATAGTTGTTACCACTCAAGAAAGAGATCTTGGAGTCATTGTGGATAGTTCTGTGAAAACATCCACTCAATGGCAGTCAAAAAAGTGAACAGAATGTTTGGCATCATTAAGAAAGGGATAGATAATAAAACAGAATATCATATTGCCTCTATATAAATCCATGGTATGCCGACATCTTGAATACTGCGTGCAGATGTGGTCACCCCATCCCAAAAAAGATATATTGGAAAGGGTTCAGAAAAGGGCAAGAAAAATTATTAGGCATATGGAACGGCTTCTGTATGAGGAGAGATTTATAAGACTGGGACTTTTCAGCTTGGAAAAAAGATTGAGGTCTATAAAATCATGATGTGTGAAGAAAGTACCGGTAAATAAGGAATTACTATTTACTCCTTCTCATAACACAAGAACTAATGGTCACAAAATGAAATTAATAGGCAGCAGGTTTAAAACCAACAAAAGAGTTTTCCTGGTGCCCCATCAATAACTGTCCATCCAGGGACCATGGGCCCCTCTGATTCCAGTTGAATTAATCCTGATCGATGTACCACTCCTGTGTGAATACAGAGCTTCAACTTCATTTTCCATAAGCATTTCTTTGAGTAAAATGTTATCTATGGAATGTTTGCACAAAGCAAACCCAAAAGGGGCCTGCATATGATTGAAGCAAATATATTTTTAAATTCAAGTGAATGCTTTTGGAACATCTTATCTGCAGTAATTACCCAGCTTTAATTAATAATTGGCCCTTCTTGTCTACAGCATAACTAAGCAACAATGGCAAGATGTCTTTTTCATTCACTTATTTTGTGTCATGCTTCCTATATGCACTACACATTAATGCTCATGACCAAAAATCTACTGACACTGCTACTACATAGTTGAATATTTCAGCTGCCAGTTCAAATCTATTTAAGCAATGTTGATTATTTTAAACTGTCAGTGTGCCAATGGGCAGAAGTGCCTATATTGTAATGGCTTGGCATTGTCATTCACTGGCAGTGGCTTAATCTGCTGTTGCGGGATATGCCAAATCTTTGCCAGGCTGCATCTTGATAATGAAGGGTAATTGTTTACTCATAACATTTACATCTCCATGCTCTCATTGTGTGCGACCTCAATATGCTGAGACTGCAGGAAAGCTTTTTATGTAGTGGATAATTAAGTCTGTAATTTGTGTTGCAAAATGTGTACATATGTCATGATAAATATAGGAGTCTCCCTGTACCCATTCATGGGTTTTGCCTCAACATTTATATGCTCCAAAATGTACATCACTCACATCACCATATGCATCTGTATTTACTTTTTTGCGGATTGTGAGGTTACAAAATCCCATAGGTTTACAAGAATACAGATTGCTCAGTGAATGGAATTGGAAACAAAATCATGAGTCCCTCTCCCAGGCTCTAAAAGCAGATTATGAAACTAAGTGGGAGACTTGTCTCTGGTTTTTTTTTTTTAAGTGACCCTGTGTTCTGCAATACAGATTTCAGAATGATGGTGTATAGGGGTCAGTGAAACAGGACAGAAGAGTAGGGACACATGGCCAGATTTTTTTAAGTCTTCAGTACTTGGGACAGTGAGTTGTTGAATAATTTAAAACAACAAGAGCTCTTGGGTACTGAGTGCTGTTGAAAATTTGGCTACTTCAATCAAAGGACTTAAAAAGCTCAGGTCCAGTTTGAAAATCTGGACTCTAGGGTAAAGGGAACAGAATTCTATTATACCATTGCAGCAGTGCTACCCCTTGACTCCAAAAGTCAAAATAAAATAGTCTCTTAGGGTTACTGTTCTTCAATGTGTTTTATCTCATAATGTCACAGTTAGCCACAGAGTCATAGAGTTTAAGGCCAGAAGGGACGACTGGTTCATCTAGTGTGACATCCATATATCACAGGCCACCAACACCTCCCTGCATGCTAAGCCCAGTGACTGAAATTGGATCAAAGTATTACAGCCTACAGGAGACTAGACTATTATGTGCCACATGCAGAGAATAGCAGTGACTGAGGCGCACCAGTATTTGAGACCCCAATGATGGTAGGAAATGATTGAGATATACCCAGATGATCCTGGCAAGTGACCTGCATCCATAGGCTGCAGACGAAGGTGAAAACCACCCAACGTCACTGTCAATCTGACCTTCCCAACCCCACATATTTGATTAGTTAGATTGAGCAAGAACCAGCCAGCCAAGCACATGAGAGAATACTTGGTCCCACCTCAAAATGCTGGTCCACTCTTCCCAGTGACTCGTCTCCAGTTAAATAAGAGAAACAAAAAGGTGTAGGCAGCTAGATCCCAGTCCTCAACTATATCCAGACACTTGTGTCCCTGAAGCAACTTGTTGACTTAAATAGGACTCCACACAGGCACAAGGATCCACCATTATTCTGGTGCAGCAGCTGCACTATGATTAGATTGCCCTACAACTTCTGTTCAAAAGTTGACCTTGCTAAATCCTCTTGATTTGCTTTGATGCCTTTGAAATTTGGTGTGCCTCAGGAGGGTGTACGTTATGGTCAATGACCCAAGTTTGGCGTTATTTGGAGTAGGGGTTGTGAAGATTTAAGCCCTGGAAAAAATAGCCATTTTTCAAAAAGTTTCTAGGTGGTCATTATTTTCTGTGTGGATTTTTTTGTCTTTGTGATTTTGATCAAACTGTTGATGTGATACAGGTCAGGGAAGTCTCAATCTGTCAAATTTTGCACAAGGTAGTACATGGCACCCACTAAATCTTTGGGGGACTCAGATTGAGAATGGTATTCAAGAAATGTGCTTTCATTACAGTGTACATGCACCGATCCAGAAAAACGGCTAGGGGGTTTCTATGCCTGCCATTTTATGTGTTTTAAAGCTTGACTCTTTGTAAGTGCTCTAAAATCTGAATAGCTACTCCTTGCTTTGAAATTTGGTGTCATGGGTCACAGGATAGCATTAGTGATACAAATTTGGGGTCATGGGATGAAGGGTTCCTCCGTTACAGGCCTTTTTCCTTCTGCTGCCTTGTACTGTTTAAACTGAGAGGTACTAATGACTGTATGAAGCACAGACCTCATTGAAATTGGTGGTTACAATCTCATCCTTCAATTAACATAATAAAGGATAAATTAATTATAGGCCCCCACCTAACACAAAAGGAGTTTTGGACTGAGTGACTGGAGGTTGCTATAATTTTCAGAGACATGGATGGCAGTTTTATTTTGGGGAGAAAGTAATCAGTGTTTTTTTGGGGGGGCTGAATAGACATGTGAATTCTTCCGGGGAGGGGCATTAGGGAGCACAGGAGTGGGGGATAGGGAGAGTGGGGTTTGGGGCAGCAGTGAGGGGAATGGGGGGGTCATGGAGAGAGGGATAAATGGCAATGTGTAGTAGGGCAGGGTAAATATATGGGGGGAGGTTAGGGGAAGGGGAGGTGTGGGACAGTGCACAGAGGCATGTGGGGTGAGTGGTAAAGAGACTGGGGGAGAATAGGGGCCAGAGGCACTTGTCGGCCCCATATTGTCCACATCCCATGTGTGAGCCCAGATCTGGGGTAGTCTTGTTCCTTTAGGGGGCTTTGAGCACCCATCCTTGCCCCTCTTGGGGAGCCTAAGCTGTTCTCACTGCTCCCTGTTCGTTCCAGGATCTTCGACGCTCATGACCATCTACAGGACTTGGACCCTGCCTCCCTACTCTTTCCCTATGAACAGGGTTCTGGAGAAGTCCTACCCCCTTGGGTGGGGAGCAGACAAGACCAGGCATACTTCATGCATATCACAGGCTCTGAAGCACTCAGGAGTGGGATGGGAACACTCACTAGGGCTCGTCTACACTGGCAATTTACAGCACTGCAACTTTCTCACTCGGGGTGTGAAAACATCCCTCTGAGCGCTGCAAGTTTCAGCGCTGTAAAGTGCCAGTCCCATTTTTAGAGCACTGGGAGAGCTCTCTCCCAGGACTACAGGGTATGTCTACACTACCCACGTTACAGCATGGCTGCGGCAGTGCTGTGACGTGGGCAGTGTAGACATGCTTTATTTCCGGGGGAGAGCTCTCCCCTGGTGATTTTAAAAAAACCAAAACCACCCCTAATGAGCGTTGGTAGCTTTATCGTTGTCTATACTGGCACTTTTCAGCTCTAAAACTTTTGTCACTCAGGGGTGTGTTTTTTCACACCCTTGAATGACAAAGTTTTAGCACTGAAAGTGGCAGTGTAGACACAGCCTACACAAGCCATGTTAAAGTGCTGCTGCGGCAGTGTTTTAATGTTGCCAGTGATGACGTGCCCTTAGAGGAATGGAGCTTTCCCATGCCTCAGAGCTATTGTTTTAGGTTGTAGTCTTCTCCATGGGGTGTTTTCATTCAGCTGAGAACATCAAACTGAGGCAAATGGGTCACTTCACATCTCTTAGAGCCTCCTATGATGCAGATCATAGAAGAATAGGGTTGGCAGAGTCCTCAGGAGGTCATCTAGTCCAACTCCCTGCTCAAAGCTGACCAACCCGAACTAAATCATCTCAGCCAGGGCTTTGTCAAGCCAGGCCTTAACCTCTAAGGATGGAGATTCTGCCACCTCCCTAGGTAACCCATTCCAGTGCTTCGACACCCTCCTAGTGAAATAGTTTTTCCTAATAGAAGTGTCCTTTCCCTCCATCATCCTTCTATCCTTCCTNGTGTGTGGCTGTTGCTTCTGGCACCGCCCCCAGCAGTTCCCATTGGCCGGGAATGGGGAACTGTGGCCAATGGGAGCTGCTGGGGGCGGTGCCTGAAGCAACAGCCACACCCCCCCCTGCGCCCCTCCTCCCCCAGGTTCCAGCTGCTTCCTGGTGCGACGCGGCGGCAGGGCAAGCAAGCAGGGAGCCTGCCCTGCCCCCGGTGCTGGTCGGCCAGGTAAACGTTCGGGGGAGGAGGGCGGGGGGGGCCGGGGGGAGCTCGCGGGCCGCATGCGGTAGCCCTGCGGGCCGCATGTTTGAGACCCCTGATATAGAGGGTGATAACAAACATGCCATTTTATTGAGTATTTGTGGAGCAAAAATGTATAGTTTAATTAGAAGTTTGGTGGCACGGGAAAAGCCCAGTGCCAAGTCCTTTGAGCTGGTGAAAGCTGTCATGCACCATCCGAGATTGTGCAGAATTTTAAATTGAACAGGTTCTCCTGCCAATCTGTAATGGCAGTGACAGTATTTGTAGCAGAACTGTGTCCTTTGCCAGAGCACTGTGCTTTTGGAGATGCATTGTCTGTGATATCGGTGATGAAACAATTCAGAGATGTCTATTGGCAGAGTCCACCTTAGATTTTAAAAAGCTCTGGAAATTGCACAAGGCATGAAAGCAGCTGCACAGAATGATTTGGATTTACAGGGAGGCACTATGCAGCACATAAGCAAACAGTTGTGGGCACCATGCACAAATTGTCCAGCATTCCACACAAAGCAAATTATTTTTTAAGAAAACAGAGGTACCTCTTTAAGAACACACAATTGCTTTAGATGGGGAGGGAGGGAAGAAACATAACCAAATCTCCTGCCCATACAAAGATATGAAGTGCAAGGTCACATTGCAAAAGTGTGATGTAAAAAACTGACACATGGAAGGGAAATGTGAGTCACATGAAAGAGCTTCATCCTATTTCCAAGGAGGAAGAGGAGCCAGAAGCTGAGGACTCTGTGTATACAATGTTTAATATTACCAGCAGAAGCCAAAAGGAGAAGCCACTGTGAGCAGATGTTACAACTAATGGACAAAGAATAACCATGGAGATTATGGACAGAAAAGCTCCTGTATCAGTCAGTAAGGTTACTTATCACCAGTGGTAGCCAAGGGATGGTACAGCACAATTGGGAGTGGCAAAGGTGGTGGTGTGTGTGTATATACACAAGAGAATAAGTTCCTGTGAGAAGTACAGTCAATGTGGAGGTGGGATACCAGCACCAGATGCTTTACTTACCTTTAGTAGTAGTGAAGGGGGAAGACCCCAGTGCCATGGGACAAAACTAGTTAAAGTTATTAAAACTTAACTGGGCAGAATCAACCATGTCCATATACTAGTGTACTGAAAAACACTCAGAGCTGTTCAGCAAGGGTCTTGATAATCCGAAAGGGGTCACTGGCAGAATTTACTGGATCCAGATGTTAAGCCAAGGCTATTACCCTATGCCATGTGCAATAAGGAAGATCAAGAACTGGACCGATTACAGGCAGCTGGTATTATCGAGCCTGTCCAATTCTCAGACTGGGCTGTTCCTGTTGTCCTTGTGCTGAAATCAAGTAGTGAGGATATACAAGGACTACAAGGTCGGAATCAGCTGTGTGGGCAAGCTAGATACATAACTGCTTTCCTCTATTGGAGACCTTTAGTTTATCTTGGGAGGGAAAAACTTTCACAAAAGTCAATTTAAGTAATGCATACCTCCAGATCCCTCTGGACAATAGATCTAAACCCTTTAACTATCTATACTCCCAATGGGTTATTCCATTACAGCTGCTTCCCATTTGGAGTGTCAGCAGCTCTGGGTATTTTTCCACGAGTGATGGACAGTGTATTCCAAGGCACGCCACACATCTATGTATACCCTAATGGGGTTCTGTTTGCAGGGGAATCTGAGTCAGAACCCTTGCAAAACTTGGAGTGGGTACTATAAAAATGGCTGAGTGTATTCTTCACGTTGCTGAAGTCATTTACCTCAGACACAATTGTTGCAACTGGCTTATGTCCACTAGAGGAGAAGATATGGGCCATTACTGAGGTGCCACCACCAAAGTTAGTGTCCTAATTGAAATTCTTTCTAGGCCTGCTAAATTTTTATGGTACATTTTTACCCAGCTTGGCATCCATATTGGCTCTATTACACAAACTGTTACAGAAAGAGAGAAAATTCTAGTGAGATCAAAAACAAAAAGTAGCTTTTGCAGAAGCAAAGAAATTGTTAAAGTAATTAAACCTCTTAGGCCAATATGATAGCCAGAAAGAACTAGTATTGTCTTGTGATGCCTCACCATATGTGGGGGGAGAAGTACTAGCCCACCAGATGTCTGTCAGATCTAACCATTCCATCAGTTATGCATTAAGTAGGGTGACCATATTTCCCAAAGGGAAAACGGTGACCATGTGGGGCTAGCCTGAGCCCCACCCCTGCAGAGCTGGCTCAAGCCACTCACCTGAGCCCTGACCCTCTGTTGCTGCTCACCACCTATGTGAGGCTGGGGCTAGCATTGCTGTTCCCTCCCCCCTTGCCCCCCCTCCACACCACACGTTCCTCTGCACCCCACTTTTGTACAAAAGTGGGCATTTATCCTGGTTTTGTTCTTGCTAATTGATCATGTTGGCAAGAGCAAATGGGACAAATGCCCACTTTTGCCAAAAAAGTTGGGACAGGGCTTAAAGGGACTGTCCTGGCCAAAACGGGATGTATGGTCACCCTAGCATTAAGGTCACTAGCTCAGAAGAGAATTTATTCCCATCTAGAACGAGAGAGGCTAGCAGTGGTTTTGGGGGTTTTTGAAGTTCCATTCTTACCTAATATGGCAGGTATTGTGTTATACATTCAGAAAATAAACTTCTGAAAAGTTTGAGAGCACACCTGTACTCCCTATGGCATCTGACAGAATTCCGAGATGGGCTTTCACCTTGTCAGCTTTTGACTAAGAGTTTGATTATAACCTGGTAAAGCATTGGGTAACGTGAATATCCTGAGTAGACTTCCTTTATTGGATAGCTTGCCAAAAACACCTCAGCCTAAAGAAACCATCCTCCTTATTAAGCTACTATCCACTTCTCTGATGCAGCACAGATGAAAAGAGAGACAGACCATTATTGTCCTGAGTGCAGAGAATAGTTACAAATGGCTAGACAGAGAGGGTAAGCACAGAGCTCCAACCTCGTTACTCTAGAAAGGGGTGTTTAAGAGTTCAGGATGGCTGCTTATTATTTAGGTCCCAGGTGATTATATCTCCAGTAAGTGGTGCTAAAGTTGTTACATGAAACACATCCTGGCATTGTACACATGAAGGGTCTGGCATGCAGTTGTGTGGTGGCTGGGAATGGATCAGGAAATCGAGACGTGTGCGACAGTGTGTGGTTTGCCAATCCAGCCACCATGTTCCACTGAAAGTGTGATGGGAGTGGACACAGTGACCCTGGGTGAGGCTTCATGTAGATTATGCTGCTCCATTTACGGGGAAAATGTTTTTAATAATTGATGCTCATTCCAAAATGGATGGAGGCACACATAATGCCCTCCTTTACAGCCAAGGCTACAACTGATCACCTTCAACTTACTTCTTCTATTTTTGGATTTCCTGGGACAGTGGTGAGTGACAATGGTACTCAGTTCATTGGTGCTGTATTTCAGGAATTTATGGGCGGGGGAAAAAGCATTGAACACATCATAACTGCACCATACCACTCCTTCTTCAAATGGCCTCGCAAAGTGAGCTGTGCAAATCCTAAAAATGGGAGTGAAGAAGATGGCACATGGTAGTATAGAAACCAAGATGGCCAGGCTTCTTTTCCAGTATCGTGTGACGCCACAAGTCACAACAGGAAAGTCAGAACTCTTAATGGGAAGGAAATTAAGAACTCATCTGGGCTCTCTACGCCCTGATGTGCGATGTAATTAAGAATACAGTTCAGCTCAGCAATACTTTATATAAGTTAGTTCCATATGTAATGCACTATTATGAGAAAAGGGCCTTTCTGTAATAGTAATAGTGACAATAGGCTTTCAGCCTTTTTAGAAGTTATGATTTACGGTCCACATAAAATGTCTTTGTCTCCATTTGTCATGATAAAATTGCAGAGAGTTGCTTTAGATTCACCTCATCTTAGGTGTACATTGTAAAATAATCTATCTTGATAGAAATTATTGTTCATTTAATTGAGTCCTTGTTAAGCTGGCTGTTTGATTTGGAAATATATAGAAGATAAATCTTCATAATGATATTAGGTGATGAAAGCGAATGGCATTATTTTTTGCTGTGGCAAATGAAAGAATAGAAATAAGATAAGAAATATATGGATTAGAAGAGAAAAAAGTTAATGCTTTATTCATGACAAATCT
>QXTE01000386.1:735484-811300 GCA_003942145.1 Platysternon megacephalum | reverse complement strand
TCAAAGGAAACCTGCACAATACCTTCAAAAGGCAAGCCTGGGCACTTTAATTTATAACTCTGTTAGAACCAAAGACCATGGTCTCAACAGGGACATTGGTTTTATGGCTCATTACAACAATTTGTAACACACCCCACTGTCTGCTACCCTTAATTGTCTATTTTAAACCCTTATGCATAACAATCTAACCCTTAATTGCTCACTTCATTTCAAGTGACTGCCTACAACATGCGTTACCCCTTATGCTTATCAGTCTGTCCCAACTTATATTTAGCTCAGATGCTCTTCTTCAGGCCTGGGGAAGGATATCAGAGCTCTGTGTATTTTGAAAGCTTGTACCATCCACCAACAGAAGTTGCTCCAATAAAAGATATTATCGCACCTACCTTGTCACTCATATCCTGGGGCCCGCATACACTGCAAACAACATAAATATGAGAAAAGGCAACAGGTGGATAGACAGACAGACAAGGAAACCATATTGGTCAGCATGGTAGACAGTGGTCTCAGCACACCTGCTGCCTGTCACATGGGTACATTTCTGTTCTGATAAGTGAAGTGTATGGGGAGATTGACAGACCAGTAAAAGGCCAGGGATCACTACCGATAGTGTAATATTGATTATCATACTTGTTGCTAAGAGCAGCCAAAATCAATAGGTCTTTTTGCAGGCCTGTGCAGCCTTAGCATGACTAAGCCAGGCGGACTAAGCCTCTTGTTCAACCTTTGCCTGACCCTGCACCCCTCTCTGATGAAGTCTCTATTGAACATGCTGCAATTCTGAGTTTCAGGAGGAAAAACAAGAATATTTGCCTTCTGGGATGTGTCTTTCACGGCCTCAAGGCATGCAGACCTTCCAGGAACACATTTGGCTAATTAGTGATCTGAGGAAACCTCTTGCTTAGCTTTTGAAACTGCTTGCCTAACAAGTTTTTTGCTTGACGTGGTGTTGGCTACTTTCAAGGACAAATGAGGGGGGAGAGGTTTGGACTAGTGGGATCTCTTCATGGACACCTCTAAGGTTGTCCACCAGCAGAGGGAAGATTGGCCATCGGTAGGCTGCCAGTGTACTACTCAGAGCCACACTGAACTTCAGTAATTATTGATGGTGAGGATGTTTTATTAACCTATGGTGGACATGTGTAAGTACTCGAGACTAAATAAAGTATAGCTTTAAGTGAGAATACTCTTGTATTGCACGGTTTGTGCCAGCCATCTATCGGTCAGACGGCCATGTCTCCATTGATTTATTTCCTGAACCACCTTGTGCAGAGTAAAGTTGCCAAGAGATTTGGGTTGAAAGAACCCCAGGTAACAGAACAAGCCATGTTCCCATGGGACAGCATTTTGCTGACCAGAAAAAAAAAAACCAAAGAACTCCTTTGTAATGCATCATGTTTCATCTGTGGTTTCCAAAGTTGCTATAATGAAAATACTTGTCAAACAATCAGAGGAAAATAGAGAGAGCTCTGTACTGCTGTTATTTACACCAAGCCTCTGAGCCAAGCAATTCTATTAAAATTTGGAATGTCCCAAACCATCACCAGATTGTGAACCCAGCCTGAATACTCTACTGAAGCATATTGGTGCACATCCTCAGCTTGTGTCAATGGATTGAATTCACCAAGGCGAATCACCAGTTTTCAACAGCTGAGGTTTTTTTCTTTTTCTCTTTCTTGTTCAAAAAAAGTTCAGCCAATTTTTTTCATTTCCTGTGTGCCTTTCCAAACCAAGTTTTCTAGTATGAAGTGGCTCTTGAAATATCTTTTAAACCAGTCTGCTGCTCTTAATTTTTTACAGAACTATAAGGAGTTATCTATAAGGGCCTAATCAAAGATCTTAGTATAATGGGAGCAGTGAATACTTGCCATGTGCATAGTCTAAGATAGATGGTTCATTTAGACTTTTTCCATTCATCCTCTTTTCTCTATTAGATAATAAGAGGGGTTACAGATGGAACACGATAGGCCTTAGACAGAATCAAGATGACTTTAGGTTATTAAAATATTGGTTATTTCTGGGACTTTCCAGTCCTAGTGTGAGTCTCTTTTCCAACCTCATAATGCTTTAAGTGAACCGTAAAAATACAGTACATCTCCTCTAACATGGGGATGTTTATATTTTCTAACTCAAGTGGAAACATTCCTAAATCTTCAAGTGAAATGCAGCAGTAAGAGGATCTGGACAATAAATGTGTCATACTGCACAATTAGGCACCTGTATAACTGACCTGATTTTCAGAAGTGTTGAACATCTGCAACCTTCAGGGAACTGAAGGTGCTCAATACCTTCAAAACTCATGCCACTTATATTTTGGTGTCTAAACATGAATCGTGGTGCCTAATTTTAGACACCCACATTTTGAAAACTTTGGCTGTAAAATTTACTGTAGGAGCTACAGTGTTTAACAAAGTCATTTAAATGGAAAATAAAAAGCAGAAACATGGTGCTCCATTTGCACTTTTGCCCCATAACCCCAATGTCCACCCAAGCTAGGGCCCTGGTCAGTCAAGCCCCAAATATTTGATGGGTATGAATACCAAGAATGTATGGGAAACATTAAAGGAGTTAAGGGTTTAAGTAGGAGTAACGGAATGAATTTAAGCAAAAGAGAATTTTAGACTAAACATCCCGACTGTGAAATCCATTAGAGTGTGGAACAGTCTCCCAAGGGAAGAGAGCAAACGCCCTTTGGCTTGGACAGCATACTAAAAAATGTCATGTGGGGAACAATCCTGCATTGGCAGCTGGATGGATGACATGACCCAATGGGCCTTTTCCATCTTTGACATTGAGTCTGCGCACAGAGAGCAGCTCAGCATTTTCTGGGGTGGAAAGAGGCCGATGTTCAATAATGTGTAGACCAATGTTAAACAAAACGGTAGGCCAGGAATATAACCCTATCCTAGTGAGTCAAACATTGCCAGATGAGAGCATATCCCTTCCAGGCCCCTGGACTTTCTTGAACACTGCAAGAGATAAAGAAGGACTTACAGCAGATATGGAAGATCTGTTCTTTACATCCAGCACTCTAACTACAGATATTCCACCTAGCAGACATTGCCTAAAATCCTCCAAGACCCCAACCACAGTCACTTGCCCATAGCCATGGAGAGATGGCTAGAGCAAAAGTCTTTGGCACAACCCTACTGTAGATCACTGCTCTAGCTATGTCTCAATAGCCATCAGCAGGTTGGGGACCAAGCACAGGGACAGAGCAGAAGACAGAAGCATACGGAGAGGGAGGGGGGAAATTATAGATATAATGGGAAGGAGAAGCAGGGAATTGATGGATTTGGAGGGGAGCTCAAAGGGTAAATAGAAAGACACACTGTGGAGCGTTATGCAAATATGGGAGTGCCTGTCCAGCAATATGCAAATTAGGTCCCTGCATCATCTGTGTAAAGTCTCCAGTCTTCGGAGTCGAAAGTCTTAGGAACATGAAGAATGGAAGTCTGATGTGGGGTAGGGTACAGCCTTGGAAAGAGGGAACCAAGTCCATCTGTAGAACCTGCTCCTTGTTCCCCATATCTTTGGGGAAACAATTACTCCACTGGTGTTGCCAACCTTAATGATTTTGTCATCAATGTAATTGTATCTGTGGCTTTCCCTAAAGCCCCAGCTTCTGGAATCATGTTGGTTCTTATCTGTATTACCATAGAATCTTGAGTTCCTAGTCATGTAACAGGAGCCCAGTGTGCCTGGTGCTGTACAAATGAAGAACTAAAAAGTGTTCCCTACCCCAGAGAGCTTGATTAAGTGAGAATCTCAACTTACATTTTTAAAAAGTGCAAGTTTATAGCCTTCATCGTGGAAAAGCTGAGCCCAGAAGGCTCCAACTCTAGAATAAAAAAACCAAATACTGCCCTTCCCCCCACAGACACAATTTATTACTTTTAAAATCTTCTTTGCAGTATTGTTGTAGCCATGTAGGTCCCAGAATATGAGACGAGTTAGATGCGGTAATATATTGGACCAACGACTGTTGGTGGAAAGGACGAGTTTTTGCAAATGCTTGTTCCTTCCAACAACACAAGTTGGTCCAATCAAGCATATTACTGCATCTACCTTGTCTTGTTTAAAATCTTGTGATTTTTTTTTAAGCCATTTTAATTATTTTGGGGGCCTAATTCATGATTGTTGACTGCTTGTGCTCAGCAACGCTGCTCCATTCACTCTCCCCAACTTGTGTTTGACTGCAGCCGCATTGATGCCCCAACTGGAAATGTTAGTTTAAAGTGCATTGTGATGTGGATTTATTTCCTTGCACCATCTGGTGGATTGTTAACGGAACTGCAGGAAATGACAAATTAGTAGCTTGACTTGCTTGATCATTAGACACAGAAAATTGTACTAAATCATTAAAACCACTCCCTTACATGTGCAAGGTACAGTCCTCCTATGTTACTGTTTCTCAGCACCCTGGCTAATGATCGCTTCCTCCTCCTCCTGAAATCTAACTTGTGTTGTGACTTAAGGGTCTAATCATGCAGTCCTTGCTCAGGTAAAATTCTAATTCCTTTCTTCAAGCAAAACTCTCATTGACGTCAACTGAAATTAATGTGTTTGATGTGTGGGTTGAAATGAACTGCACACAAAAGCCAAGTGTCATTCCTTGGAATTAATTCTTACCTATCACTTTGTTCCTGCCATAATATGTTAAATTATTAAGATACTGTACATACTTTGTATGCAGAGGGGTTTTATGATTAAATATTTTTTATTTCTGGAAATTGTTCTCTGTTGCATTTGCAATGATGTTGCTGGGTTGTTAACCCAGACACTGATGACCGCAGAAGTGTAAATATTAAATAGGTCAGTATTGTGGTGATAGAATCTAGAGAAATGGAAAAAAGAGCTCCAACTATGAGTTCCTTCCTTTAAGAAAACTTGATCTGCATATGTATTAAATTAGCTGCAACTCTAACCGTAGCATTCCAAATACTTCTGTTATGTCTTTTCTGTTTTGTTTTGACAATTTTAGGAGTGATTACAAAAGAAGGAGCACCCTATCTTTGGCAGGTCCTTTGCTTGATTTGTCACCCTATTAATCTGATCTAACTAGATAGCTCTGAATTCCTTACTATGTTGGACTGATTGCCTTTCTTTTGCAAGGAAAGCATTAGTAGCCACACATTACTCATTTCCCACTCCTTGCATATTGGTATTTTTGTTATGGCCCTTTAAAACGTACAATAGCTATTGACGACTGCATTCTTGCTCCGAATTTAGAAATCCTCAACCCCCAATCTGGAAGCATGGACACTAGAGAGGTTTATGGTTCGACAAGCAATTGTCTTCCTAATGGGAACAGGCAAACTTTTTATATGGAAGTTAAGAATTACTGGAGTAGAAACACACAGAGTAAGCCACAAACGGCTTCACACTGGGGAGAAGCTGACAGAAAAAGTAATTTCATTGTTCAATGATCCTTTGTTGCCAGAATCAGATGCCCCAAGTCTTACCTGCTCACATAAAAAACCACAGATAAGCAGCTCTGAGGAACTATGCAACCACTTTTCACTCCTTGCCTCATTGTTTTATCCCCTGTGGTAGTCAGAGGTATGGATCAAGTGGATGGATTGTCCAGAGTCTGAGAATCCATAGATTAGCAGAGGTCAGTCCTAAAGATCTCTGCATATCTATGGCCAAGACAGATACTGGCTTTGTGGCCAATCCCCTTTCCCTTCCAGGACTGGCAGCACAGCTGGGATAGCTAGCCTCTATTTCCCAATTGTAGAATAGGACTAGTGACAATTACCCTCCTCTGTAAAGTAATTTGAAATCTCTCAATGAGAAGTACTAGGCAACTCCTGAATATTAAGTATATTATTGGGAGCCCTGTACAATGTTAATTCACCCCCTGTGACTCTGCAATATAATAGTCTACTTATATGACAGACAAGGTGGGCGAGGTAACATCTTTTATTGGACCAACTTCTGTTGGTGAGAGAAACCAGCTTTTGAGCTTAAGCAGAGCTCTTCTTGAGCTGATATTACCTCACTCGCCTTGTTTCTCTCACATACTGAGACCAACATGGCTACAACAACACCGCATATTTACGTACCTGGGCACGTACTATTTAGTCCACAGGACCACTGCCTCATTCAGTGTGCAGGATGGATGGTGCCCTGGGGATGAATTGGGTTGTGTAGTGAATTACACTGTCGTCTGTAGGACCCCTGCCTTGTTGAAGAAGTTGAAGGTGTATAATGAATAAGACAGGGGGTTGCAGGAAGACCAAGGATAGTCTCATGGTTAAGGAAGTTGAATGCGACCCTGGAGAACTGGATTCTATCTCTGCCTCTGCCACAGAGTTCCTATGTAATGCTGGGCAAGTCACTTAAGCCACAATGTTCACAGTTGGCCACTGTGAGTTGCCCAACATGAGACACCTAGGGCCAGATTTGCAGAAGTGCTGAGCGCTCCCAACTGTACCAGAAGTCCATTGGAGTTGTGCTTTGAACATAGAAAGTGCTAGAAAAATGCTAAGTACTCTGAAAAATCAGTCCCTAGGTGTCTCATCTTGGGCACCCAAAATTAATGGATGCTTGGCAATTTTTTTACCTTAATCTCACTGTGCCTCAATTTTTCAGCTGTAAAATGGGGATGATAATGCTACCTCATCTCATGTGGGTGTTGAGAAGGTAAATTCATAAATATTTGTGAAGCACTCTCATACTCTGGTGAGTGCACAATAGAAACACTCATCAGAAGATTAATAATTTTGAATTCAGTGCAGGGTTTGAACGGGCTGTATGTAAAATATGGCTAGGTCCCCACACTGAATGAGGAGGATAAAAATAAATATTCAATGACTAACCATTCACTGAATCAGGCTGGGGCACTGTGGAAAAAAGAATAAGTGATCCTGTAACTAACGATTAAATCATAATTCATGTGCTCATGGAGGCTGAATTAAGGTTATATGGGCATCCTTAATTCTGGCTTTGCCTAACTTTTGAGTGCTTGACTTTGCAATCTGATCTTTTAACATAGGGTAGGTTTTTTTGTTGTTTTGTTTTTTTGTTTTTTTAAAGTATGTATACATAGATTAAGGTGACAACAAGTGTTCCAGCATAAGAGTAAATTTTCACCCATTTCACACCATTAAAAAAATAATTTTTTACACTTTTCAATAGTTGCAGTTAGCTCTCGGTGAAAAAGATATTTTCTGAAGACATGAAGGAAAAGGTGCAAATACTTCTCTTTATTTGAAGAGATTTTAAATTTTTTTTTTTTAAATGTGAAGGGTGTGATCTATCCTTGTGCTTTGAAAATAGAATCAGATTTTAACTCAGGGCTAGCTTTTATTGAGATTTAGCTATACAAGTTAGGTTTTTAGGCTAAATAAATAACTGGAAGTGTTCTTAACTCATGCACTGAAGTGATTGGGGGGAAAAACATGACATTTGCTTCTGAAGCTGATTTTGTTTAATCCAAAGTATAAAAAGTAGCCATTGGCAGCTAATGATGAAAATTGCACGAGCCTTTTTTCACAAGAGAAAAAATGCGTGAATTCCCCCTCCCCCCCCTTTAATCAGGGAAAACTCTGAAACCTTTGCCTGCCTGTATGTCAAACAGATAAAGCTGTGTACATGGCCCTATTGACACAGATAGCTTTGTATGTGAGTGAGAGCTGGAGTGGGAAATGACCGGTTTTTTTCCTGTGAAAAAATTCAGCAAAAATAATTGTGTTTTTTTAACAACATTTGAAACAAACCTGAAAACCATTTTTTTTTTTTAATTTTTTTATTTTAGCAACCCAAAATTGAAATCCATTAAATGTTCTGCTTGGAGAGGGGGTTATTTTATTACAACAAACTGAAATGTTAACAAAAATGAAATTTTTTCTCATGAACATTTGCATTTAATTGAAAAGCCATATTCGATTTAAAAAAAAAAAAAAAAAAGTTCAGCTGGAACATTTTCAGCCATTTTTAACGTGAGCCCTGTTTCTCCCTCTTGCTGCTCAAATTCCTGCAGTGTCCTCTGGTAAGTGAGACGATATTTCATGAAAGATAAAGTTGTGACTCCTCGCTTTATTCTCAACGCTGCAGCAGTATTGTTACCTCATGCACAGACAGCAATTGCTGAAGCTGATGCGTAGCGAGTAGGCACATGGTTGCATAAAGTTGCCTATTTAAAACCTGCAAGTGTAAATAAAGCTGACAGAGAAAATGTTATATGTTGAGCCCATTTGACAGAGAAATGTCGTACATGACTCCTGCTGGGGGGGGGGGGGTGTGGTGGTGATGGGGGTGCGGAATTGTGATCCCTTTTCCTCTTGCTGCTCCATTCCCTGCACCATACTCATCTTCCTTTGCATTCTGTCCATGAGAGAGGTTACAGAGTGGTAGCCGTGTTAGTCTGTATCAGCAAAAACAACGAGGAGTCCTTGTGGCACCTTAGAGGCTAACAAATTTATTTGGGCATAAGCTTTCGTGGGCTAGAACCCACTTCATCGGATGCATGAAGTGAAACTGCAGAACTGGAATTAATTTGCAAACTGGATACCATCAGATTAGGCCTGAATAAAGACTGGGAGTGGTTGGGTCATTACAAAACCTAAACTTAATTTCTCCAATACTAATTTCTCCCTACTGTTACTCACACCTTCTTGTCAACTGTCTGTAATGGGCCACTCTCTTACCTCTTCAAAAGTTATTTTTCCTCCTTTGGTATCCTGCTGTTAATTGATTTATCTCATTAGACTGACCTCACACTTGGTAAAGCAACCCCCATCCTTTCATGTATTTATAGCTGCTCCTGTAATTTTCACTTCATGCATCCGATGAGGTGGGTTCTAGCTCACGAAAGCTTATGCCCAAATAAATTTGTCAGTCTCTAAGGTGCCACAAGGACACCTCGCTGTTTTTGTCCATGAGATGTGTCCTCTGATGGTTTACCCTGCCTTGCATGGCATCCAGGGGCAGCTCTATGTTTTTTGCCGCCCCAAGCACGGCAGTCAGGCGGCCTTCGGCGGCACGCCTGCGGGCGGTCCGCGGTCACACGGATTCGGCGGCGTTTCTGCCGGTGATCTGCCGGTCCCGCGGCTTCAGCGTACTTGCCGCCGAAACCGCGGGACCAGTGGACCTCCCTCAGGCACGCCGCCGAAGGCTGTCTGACTGCTGCCCTCACGGCGACTGGCAGGCCGCCCCCCGCGGCTTGCCGCCCCAGGCANCTAGCCCACGAAAGCTTATGCCCAAATAAATTTGTCAGTCTCTAAGGTGCCACAAGGACGCCTCGCTGTTTTTGTCCATGAGATGTGTCCTCCGATGGTTTACCCTGCCTTGCATGGCATCCAGGGGCAGCTCTGTTTTTTGCCACCCCAAGCACGGCAGTCAGGCGGCCTTCGGCGGCACGCCTGCGGGCGGTCCGCGGTCACACGGATTCGGCGGCGTTTCTGCCGGTGATCTGCCGGTCCCGCGGCTTCAGCGTACTTGCTGCCAAAACCGCAGGACCAGTGGACCTCCCTCAGGCATGCCGCCGAAGGCTGTCTGACTGCTGCCCTCACGGCGACTGGCAGGCTGCCCCCCGCGGCTTGCCGCCCCAGGCATGCACTTGCTGCGCTGGTGCCTGGAGCCGCCCCGATGGCATCTCACCGTGGACCTGATGGGGGAAGAGAGAGGGATTCGTGATTACTTTGCTAGATTCTCACTCCGTGTCAACATCCTAGTTTCTTCAGCAAAAGATGTATTAAGATCTTGTGTTCTTCCTCCACTGGATTCTCCGATTAGTGATTCAAGCAGGGTTTGTATTATGCTTGTGCCTGCCTGAGTATATCCGCTTGCTGCAAGTGCTAGGCAGCCCATTGAACTCTTCCAAGGATGGTCAATTCCAAAATCCGAGAGGTCGTCCTGGCAGTGGTGGTGGCATAAATGCTAACTTCCGCCAACTGTAATGTAGCCAAGGCAGGGGATATTTCAGACAAGGTAGGTAACACGTCAGTGAGGGCTTTGCTGCTTCTTTTATGGCCAAGCTGATAGGCAGAACTTTGGTTGCTGAGGAAGAGCCTTTGAAGAAACACTAGCTTTTACTTTGCCTTCCCCTCAAGGTGTGTGAAGTCTCATGTGCAGTCAAATTGTCAACCCAGCCTTAATCAGAACTCCATTTTTGTGGCAGTTAATAGTTGCAGGTACCATGTCATAGGCAAGCCGAACCCTGCTTAGCTTATAAGAATCACCACCTGAAGTCACATGGCTGCACAATATAGTAGCATTTTTAGCTGTCAAAATGCTGGATCAGTAATGACAGGAAATATAAATGGATAGTTCCCCTCATAAATGTTTATTCACTGAAATGCTTTAAATGTGATATTATTAACGTGTCATGATTCCTAAGGAGAGAAGCGCGTGTTGGTTTAGGAAGGATTTCAGTCAATACCAAATTTAATAGATTTATTTCCCTGCAGCTGAGGTTTCAGCATGAAATTGGTTGGAGCGAAAGTAAATGTTTTTTCAGTAATATGAGGACTCTTTGTGAATTGACAAATAAACATTTGATGCCAGTAATAGCAGAACATAGATATCTGCCTCTTGCAACCTGTGGGAGGCGGTTATGAAAATAAATGGGATGGATTCTTCATCAACTTAATTTCGCCTTCAATAAGGATTAGAATTTGAAAACTCATCACAAAATGAGTATGTATGGGTGGATTTATTCCACTCTAAGACAGCAGAGATAATGCCAAATGCCAGAGAAAGTTCCTTGTCTCTATGGGAAAGCATACGATCAAGTATGGTCACTGTAATTGGAAAAGGCTAATTACTTCCCGGTGCAAATTCTTTCCTCGGGGGTAGCGATGCTTACTCAGTATAATGAGGTGGGGGTTGTTTTCATTGGCTATTTGGTGGTAATCAATAATTTTAGATATTAATCATTATTGAGCTTTTTGAGCTACAGAATATGGCACTTTAGGAGTTGTTGTGGTGGAAATTAACAAATTAGCCCAGAATTATGTATGTGAATGCTTCAAAATGGCACAGCATGGGACAAAACAGCTCAATCTCCCAGCTGCTGTAGACGGCACCTACACCACACCTGCTGCAGCCTCCAGTATAGCGGTGTTTCCTGTGCAGCCACTCCCTGGCTAGGAGATGCCTCACAGGGGGTTGTAGCCAGTTGGAATATATTGGAGCTGCTTTGGGGCTGCTCTAAATTACACCAAGGCTGGGGCCATTCTAGAACCAGCTGAAGCCAGTTCATTTTTGGCTGTGCCCAGTGGGAGCAGCTGAGAACCTTATTTCTAAAGCTACAAAGACCAACAAATCTGGGGCAGAAGGACCTGTCTGCTTTGTAGCCTCCACAATCTTCAGCTTCATCATTAGGATTCAGAAACCAGACACACACAGGCAATGGATTTCTTGTTTTGTTTTCTAAACCTTTAACAAGTACAGTGCATCCTGTCAAATGACCTTGAGTTGGCTTGGCACTGCAACTGGAATATTTAAGAGCTCTGTGGGCATGCAGCAGAGGACATTAATAGGGACAGCCATATATAGCAAATATTAATAGTCTCCCATTTGGGGCCCAATCTTCCCAGGAGCTCTGTGTGTTCTAAAATGGTTCTGAGCCTTTTCATCTGCCCTTCAAATCAATGGGGCTGGAAGGCGCTCAACACCTCCCAGGAAATTGTCAGCAGGATTGGGCTGTAAGTGAAATTAAATTAATACGAAGGTAGTCCTACATTATTCATCAAAGGCAGAGCAAGGGAAAGCAGGCAGGGGAAGCACAGAATAGAAATATAGGACTCTGCTCTAGCTTTCATTTTGATTTGTGTTGTGAAAGTCACTGGGCAGATAGTGACACTGAGGAGGTGGAGTTGGGAGCATGGAAATACTTGGTACCAAGAGAAATAGCTTCATGACTTTAAAAAAAAACATGTAATGAAAACCACATCTCTCATAAAAAATTAAAATACTTCCCTGCAGTGTCTATAACCCAGACCCTGCAATACTACCCAAGCACCAGAAAATGAAACTGACTAGAAACTTGAGTTAAGTGGGATCATTCAAAATATATTGCCAGTTAGTTTGAGAGCAGCCATAAGCAGTAGGCTAGGCTCCTCCTAATAAGATGCTCTATCACTAGTCGTGTCTGGTCTCCTGCCTCGATGGCCTGCTGCATATTCAGGACACATGGATTTATTTTATTTTTAAGCTAGCAGAAAGGAAGTTTTCATATCAATTTACCCTGTTCTCATTCAAGGCATGTGTTACTATTTCCCTTGCAAACTTAGTAGAGTCAACAAATTCCCCACAATTCCCACATGTCTGTGTCTGACACTGGGCTTTTCAGAGGAACGAACTGCAGTTTCTCATAATGTAACTCCTTGGAACTCTCTATTTTCAACAAGTATGATGTCTGTGTCACTACGGATACTCTTACTCATTTGTTGTATCATTCATTAGTTCTTGGAAAAGGCAGAAGCATCCCTGGGATGGAGTAGAACCTTCATCTTTCAGAGCTACTGAAAACAAGTCACAAAAACTCTTGGTCCAAATTCTTTCTTCAGTTGTTGGCACACACTGAATCTTAATGCCATCCATGGGGTTGCATGGACATAAATGAGTGCAAAATTTGGACCGGAGTCTAAAAATGTGACAGATACTTTCTCTGGGAATGTAGAGCCGTTTGGGAAGGAGATGTAGGAAGAAGAGCTTGTCTTGCTTGTAATTCTTCCAGAGGAGCAGAGGAAGGTTTAAGGTGAAGCCAAGTGGATACAAGGAGTAATGAGGTAAAATTAAATGCAGGGAAATTGAGTCTGAATAACAAGGTAAATTTCTCCATGAGAAACCTGTTAGCCCACGGTTTCCCACAGTTTTCCACAGTGTTAGACTTGTTCTCAGGAGACAGATTCCCTCATGGATGGCTCCCCGACAAATCATGCTCTGCTTTGTAGTCACACAACATCTCCCTAGCAAGACAAATCATGGGGGAATTGCTTTTGCGAGGCATTTCCTCCCTACCCCACCACACACAAGTAATCTCCTGCCCCCACCCCACCCCAAATCAATTTCATTTCACATTCCCATCCATTCCTGACACATGATTCCTTGCTCCTCTCTGGACCATTCCTCTTTCTGGACCATTCCTGCTCAGTCCAACTCTTCCCCATCACAAAAATGCATATTACTGTAAGTACTTCTCCAACCACCACGTGCTGCCAGAGGTGAGGCTGCTATGGAGACAGAGGTTCTACATGGATAGCTCTTGCTTCCCACAGATCCCTGGGCCCCTGCCAGGCTTGTAGTTAGGCCTCATGGCTTATTCTCTGCAAGTAACCCCCTATCCCTCAGAGAACAGCAACTGAAGAGTTCTACCAGTGGAATGAAAACACAGATTCCCAATTTATTAGTCCTTCCTAATACAAGTTACAACCATACCCATGTGTTCCATGCCATGCTTGATCTACTATTTAAATATTCAGTTGGAGGGGGGGACCATAGGTATGACTTATCAGCGTCATAGGCAGCATGATATAAAATCAAAATATGTTAAAAAGACTCTGGCCTGTCCTTTCTATTGTTCTGAGTCTATTTAAGATGCTGTTATTTTGGGGTTTTTTCCCCCATGGGTAGGAAATGCCAAAAATTCTCGAAACATCTTCCAACATCTTTTATTGACTTGTAAAATTGCTAAGTTATATTGTGTCTGACATTTCTTCATTTGGGAAGAATCCGTAACAGAATGGAAAAAGCTTCCGCCGTATGGGTTTTGAGTCCCGTTAATAAAAGTTCCATAATATTCCACAGTGATGGGCATGGTGTAGAATAGAATGATGCCTCTAAAAAGCATTCTGGAGTGGGCAAAACAGAACTGCCATATATACTTTTCTCAAAGGTCATTTTGGAAATTTGTGACAGATCCTCCAATAGTTTTCAGATTTTACTCTGCTTTATATAGTGTATGGTGGAATGTGACCCCTTGTGTCTACAAAACTCGTTGTGACTGTGGAGTTAAGGTTGGAGGTCCTTCACAATGCCCTGTCCTCTTCATGCTCTTCCAGAATAGGACAATCACTCAAATGTTGGAAAACCAGGACATGTGGAAATTAAGGTCCTTTAAATGCCCCCTTTCAATGTAGTAGGTAGTTGTTACAATAACAAACAAAACACACATTCATAGAAACCCAGGGAATGCAGAGTTAAGGTGGCACTTCCCACACAACAGAACAAGAATACCAAACTAGAGGAGACACGAATAATCATCTGAGGATCTTTCTGTTCCTTTTTATCATTCTCCTTGTAGCCCTTCTTTTGTGAAATTGCTGTTACGTAAATCCTGAATCAGCACCATCATGAGGATTCATTGCTAGGGACTAGAGAGGACATAAGAAGGATTCAAAAATAGCTTGTCAGCTTTGTGCACAACTGCCTTTGCACTTTCTTATAAGGGGTGACTTGATTACAGCCTGTAAGTACTTACATGGGGAACAAATACTTGATAATGAGCTCTTCAGTCTAGCAGAGAAAAGTCTGACACAGTCCAATGGCTAGAAGTTGAAGCTGGACAAATTCAGACTGGAAAGAAGGCATAACTTTTTAACAGTGAGGGTAATTAACCACTGGAACAATTTACCAAGGGTTATGGTGGAATCTCCATCACTGGCAATTTTTAA
Source organism: Platysternon megacephalum (assembly GCA_003942145.1). Lineage (NCBI taxonomy): Eukaryota > Metazoa > Chordata > Testudines > Platysternidae > Platysternon > Platysternon megacephalum. The sequence goes on along the minus strand of QXTE01000386.1, from coordinate 796,676 downwards.
ATTAAAATTGGATGTTTTTCTAAAAGATCTGCTCTGGGAATTATTTTGGGGAAGTTCTGTGACCTGTGTTATACAGGAGGTCAGATTAGATCATCACAGTGTTCTCTTCCGAGTTGGAATATGTTTTCTTTTCTTCATGTAGCATACTCCCTGAATTAATTAGCTAAGCCACTACCTGCCCCTCTTTCAAACGCCTTTCCAAGAGGCACCTGTGCCTCAGTGCTCCTAAGGGAGTTGTCCAATTGCCATTGGCTGGGTTGAGTGGCAGATGGGGTGAGCTGGTTGGCTCTTTATAATGGTAAACGTGTGTATAAAGAGGGTATGGATCTGATTGTATATCCCTCCCTTCACCCCTCAGATGTCATGTGTCATTGAAATCAGTGAAAACAGTGGGACATTGAAATCAGTGAAGTAAGGTGTTCCTAAATGGGAGGATAAGTGGTGGAATCACACATGTAAACTCCTTGGGATGGAGTCTTCATTTATGTTTGCATAGCACCAGCATGATGGACCATCCGACGTAATCATGCATAGCACCAGCATGATGGACCATCCGATGTAATCATGACAATCTCAGCAAGGAGAGAGCTCTCAAACATCCAGAGACTCATCAGTGCATGAACTGGAGCTCACAGGCCTAAGCTCTGATTCAGCAAGAGGCTTAAGCATGTACCTAATTTTAAGCATAGTCCCATCTGACTCAATGGCACTGCTCGTGTGCTTAAAGTTAGGCACGTGCTTAAGTACCTTTCTGAATCAGGGCCTAAGACAGGAAATAGAGCAACGTTGTCTTGTTATATTCAAAATGGGATGTGAGCACAAAGTGTTTATGCCATTGATTTGAGTACCAAACACGTCCTGCAGTAAAAGCAAAGAGTTATTGTGCAGGGATCTGAGACACTTATTTTGCAGATGAATTTTCTTTAAACTTTTTCAGTGACTCCTCAGGGAAAAGTCCCCTGTGCTGTCCTTTGTAAACTGTTCCCACACACAGCAACAACGGCTAAGAAGCCAGCCAGTGATTTTCTTGCAGATAGGGTAGTGAAGGCTTCTTGGGAGGAGTGAACTGCTGTTGAAAAGGACTCTGGGGAATGATTAAAAATGTTCACTTGAGCTGGTTCAAAGGGCCAGTGGACAGCTGGAATGTGCGGGAACTTTGGGTCATCAAGAGACATCCAATCCTCCCTCTCTTTGGGCTGCAGCGTGCAGTGGTAGCAGCTCAGTTGAGAGGCAGCGGCTGCACTATTTACAGAGACGCCTTCTCCGGGCTCTCGGGGCCAGAAGCATTGGCACTCCGCTTCGGAGAGACATTTGCTGAGCGAAGAGCTCTAAATGCTGCTGGATCTGAAGATTTGGGATGTTTGGGCCTGAATCCAGATCCAGGGGTGCTTTTTTTCCCCCAACTTGTTTCATCTCTGAATTCAGCAAAATTGCAGCATGATTGTCAGTGTCTTCTCAGGACAAAGCTGAGGTCTGGGACATCAGCAGCAAGCATCGCAAGTCAGGGCTAAGGTGCACTGGCAGAGCTGTCTGGGCTTAGGGCGGTGGGGTGTGTAGCCCTTGATAAACCGGAGTGCAAATGATGCAAGTAACAAATAGCAGGTTCTTTTACTCTGATGGCTGTGTAATAAGTTTTATTGAATTGGTGAGATACAAACACAAACCTGGACATTTTACTTAAAAGCCAAAGCCATCCAAGGCTAAATAAATAGTGAGCACTAAATGGCTTGAAAGTATAAAGCAATCCCCAGAGTTGACATACACCTTCATGGAGACTGGTGAAAACAAAGGTGAACAAACAGTCAGTGGAGACGGTCATGAGGGGAAATGATGTCTGGGTTGCCGTCTGCCTCTCCTTCCAATTATCCCAGTTGTGAATATACGTACATCAGTTTTTATATCTCTTTGTTCATACATCTACATCGCTATAACTGTATTAGTTAAGTCCTGGACTGTGGTCTATATTTGGCTTTCCAGGTAACCCTAATTGGGGTCTGGATTATTGTCATAGATATTTGCGTCAAAATATTTGTCAATATTTTCCAGTGCCTCAGTGTGGTTAACGTCCATGGTATATGTTAATTAAAACAAAAATAAAATAAAATACTTAGGCTTGTTCTCTTGTAGCTAACTGGTTTATCACAAAACACTCTTATAATGCTAAGTATCAGAGGGGTCGCCGTGTTAGTCTGGATCTGTAAAAGCAGCAAAGAATCCTGTGGCACCTTATAGACTTATAATGCTGGGTCACTTAGTTACGCTATCTCTTATGCTACTTATGTTAATAAGCCTATGCTAACTTCTACTAGGCCTCAGCGTATTGCCCGACCTACATTAACACTAATACGCATACTATATGTCCTCCTGTTTGCATTTCAGCTATATTTGCCTCACTCGTAACTATCAAAAAGTAATTTTGAATACGCTATATGATTTAACCTTGCAAACGCTTGCCCAGTGCCTTGCTGCAGGGCTCAGACCCGGGAGATTACTTTCCTCCTTTCATATGCCTAAAACCGCGCACACAAATCTTCCAGAGAGAACTAACAAGTGGGGGAGTAGAGGGGGGATCAACAAACAAGAGAGGAAGGATTCATGGAAAGAACATTGGTCCCCAGCGTGCAGAGCAAATGACTTGTCGTTCTTTACATTAGCAGATGTGGTAGTTTAAGCCAAATGAGACCTTATTAATTGAACCCAGACTTCCTCTTATCCCGTTCTGCTGGCCAGTATTTTCTCTGGTATCATCACGATGATTGGCTTCATAAACCAGAACTTTAGGAACTGTAAAAGTCCCATCTGGTCCATTATTTCTTGCCTCTTCAAACTCTACCTGGGAAGAAACACAGTGTAATAATTGCCTCATTATTGCCTTGTGCTTCCCTTGTCTGTTACCCACCTGTTTCCTGTCTTACACTTAAACTGTAAGCTCTTCAGGGCAGTTCGTTCTGTGTTTGGACAGTACCTAGTACAGTGGGGTCCTGATCTCTGATTTGGCCCCGAGGCAGTAGCATAATAGAAATAACATCAGTCTGAACACAGGACTGGGAGCCTGGAATGCTGGGGTTCTAACTGCAGCTGTTTGAACGCTTCATTGTGTAGCTGATTAATTTCGCTCTTATTTCTGTTCACAGGCTGATTCTGATTCCACCTCATGGATTTGTTTTATGTCCTGAATAGCCTCTGGGATGCTGTAATGCTACCATGTCCACGTTATCACAATAACCTGCTTACATTTAAACAAACCTATTAGCAGAGTTAAAATGTTAAACTTCCCAGGCATGTAGATCAGCTTCCATTTCAAACATCTCCAGCCTCAAGCCCCCTCACCCCACGTGCTGTCTCCTCGAGGACAGGAACTCCCATATTCAAGGCTATTTACCATCCTCCTCTTCATCCATCCCTGGGGGAAAACTCCAGCATTTCAACTCCACCCTCTTGACAGGTCTCCCCAGGAGCCCTGTTTCCCCATCCTTTTCCTGCAGCTCCAGTCCCTACACAGCTCTGACCCCCTGGCCCAGCTCCTTACCCCATTGCCCAGCCAAGCTCCAATTCCTCCTCACCCATCATCCCTCTATGGCAGCTCCCCAACTGCATCCCTGCCCAGCTGCAGTCCCCTATACCACCTCCCACATTTCTGCTCCTAATGCTCCCTGGCTCCCCCATGTCCTCCTGGCCAGCAGCCATACCACACCATCCTGCCTCCACCTTATACCCCCTAACTTGCCTTTGGAAAGAGAGTAAAGCCTGCTGCTAAGGAATGGAAGACGAGTGACTGTTTGTTGCACATGCACTCTGGGGTCTTTCCCTTCCCTTGGATAATCTGAACGTCACACTGACTGGTACTCAGGGTATTTCCCTCCATAGCAAAGGTTGGGGCTGATGTTGTATTCAGCGTGATGATTGCAGGGAACGATCTGGCATGTTTTGCAATTGCTTCAGATGTCTTTTCCACAGGCTTTCCCATCTAATGGGCAATCTGGTTGCATGCTCTGGGTCCCCTGCTAATGCTAGCCGCAGATCTCTTCAAGGAGGAGGTTGCATTCAGGAAGGAACAACAGATGTCCTCTCTCTCATCACACCCTGTGCCTGGTCCCAGACCCACTTCCAGTTTCACCACCTTCTCCCACCAGCCTTCATTAGTGGTCTGCCGCAGGCCACGCTGATATCTCTTGATGCTAAAGCATGGCCATTTCTCAGGTAGCTCCTTCAAACAGATCGCCCAATGCAAGTTCTCCGACCCTGAGATTCTATGATTCTATGAGTTCTCTGCTGATACTGTTTCTACCCAAAATGCCTCAGGCACAATATCGACTCACTACAAATAAACGTTTACTTGTTTGTCTAGCAAATGGATTTCTAGCTTATTTCTCCTGTGATGAGTATCCTAGATCCGCTGCACTCATTTAATAAAGCAAGATATTTTCTACCATCGTTTTAGTGGGCACCTGAAAAGAAATCTATTACAATAGGTGGTACCAAAACAAACGAGCAACTGACCTCCATTCATGCCAGCCCTTCAATTAGTATAAAGAAAAAGAGAGAAATAAATTCTGGTCTAGGAGAGTCAGGCAGGTAGTATTTTTTTATATTTTTCTATATTTAAAGGTTCACATTATTTCAAAGGTTCATACATCTGAGAGGAGGAAAAGAATAGCACCCCTGTTGGGTTACACTATGTCATTCCAAGTTGTTAGGAATATAATCCCAAGCCTGATTGGATTTGAAGACCAATTTTGTCCCATAAATTGGAAACAGTCCATGCTTTCACTGCAATTGTGGCATGACAGCCGCACGATGAGACTAATCTAAGAAATTAATTATTATATTTGAATATTGTGCAATAAAAATAATAACAAAATGTTTTTCCAAGACAACACGTAGCCCTCCTGCCAGGTGTTGGCAGCAAAAAGGGCCGGGTTCAATTTTCCAGGCGTTTCCTTAAAGACTTAACTAACGCTAGCTCAGTTCCCCACCCAGAAACTTGGGAAACTATATTCACCACCCTGGGTGCCCCCGTTGGACAATACTTCTGAACTTGCAAGCACTGAGTCGAGGGTTTAAAACAAAGAAATCTGAAGAGTGAATTGGGGGAGGGGCATAACAGAATAAATTTGGGGAAACCAGCAATTAATAAATCAACAAATTCTATAAGGTAAGACTCCCCCACCCCCCAGGAGCCTTAACCATAGTCCCAACCTCAGTCCTCCTAGCAATGGGGAGTTTAAAACCATTTCCCTCCTCCTCAGCTCCCCACTCATGGTTAGCTGTCTGGGGATGGAGAGCCAGGGTGCTGACTGGCTGGGCTGCTTTGGGGTCTTTACCGCCTGACCCAGCAGAGGTGATTTCAGCCTTAATGGTCGAGTATGGAGTCCCTTAGGTAGACTGCTCCTTATTCTGTGGCCCAAGCTACCTCAAGTCTGCTCCACTCTTACTGCTCTGCACGGCCCGTCACCTCAAAGCTGCTGCCGCCACCCCCTCAGCCATCCGTCACCACCCCGCTTCTGCCACCACCACGAGCCATCCGTGCCCCCTACGCTGCTGCCACCCCGAGCCATCCGTCACCACCCCCCTGAACCATCCATCACCACCCCGCTTCTGCCGCCCCCCTGAGCCATCCGTCACCACCCCACTTCTGCCACCCCCGAGCCATCAGTCCCCCCTACGCTGCTACCACCCCCGAGCCATCCATCACCACTACACTGCTGCTGCCACCACCCCCTCAGCCATCCGTCACCACCCTGCTTCTGCCACCACCATGAGCCATCCGTCACCACCCCGCTCCCGCCATCCCCCTGAGCCATCCGTCACCACCCCGCTCCCGCCATCCCCCTGAGCCATCCGTCACCACCCCACTTCCGCCACCACCGCCCTGAGCCATCCGTCACCACTACACTTCCGCCACCACCCCCCTGAGCCATCCGTCACCACTACGCTCCCGCCACCCCCATCCATCACCACAGAGCTGCCACAACCACCACCCTGAGCCATCCATCACCACTACACTGCTGCCACCCCCCTGAGCCGTCCGTCACCACCCCGCTTCCGCCACCACCACGAGCCGTCCGTCCCCCCACACTGCTACCCCCGCCGAGCCATCCGTCACCACTATGCTCCCACCACCCTCCTGAGCCATCCGTCACCACCCTGCTCCCGCCATCCCCCTGAACCATCCGTCACCACACTTCCGCCACCACCGCCCTGAGCCATCCGTCACCACTATGCTCCCACCACCCTCCTGAGCCATCCATCACCACCCCGCTCCCGCCATCCCCCTGAGCCATCCGTCACCACTACACTTCCGCCACCACCGCCCTGAGCCATCCGTCACCGCAGAGCTACTGCTGCTTTCCAGCAGTCTTGACCCTCTGAAAGGAGAGGGATCCATGGTGTCTAGGGCCCTTCACAGAGTCCTCACAGCCAGAGAGGCATTCCCCACAATAGGCAAGAACCTTTTCCTCTCTCCCCAGGCCTTAGTGCTGACCATGTTCCCTTACCAAACTGTGCCTGAAACTGTCGTTTGTGGTGACCCCAGGCACGTTCAGTGTTGATGTCTTGTCCTAGTATTTTCCCAACAAGGTCTCTTGCATTTTATGGCCCCCACACTTTACTGTACTTTAACCAAAATGCCCCAAACTGTCATGTAACTAAAATGCAAATGATGCCTGGCCCGTTCACTCAGTTCCCCTTGCTCTCCAACAGATGCCACCGGAGAGCTCTCTCACTGCCCGTCTGCAATTCCTAAGCAGCTCTGGGATGCTTTTCTCCCCTTTCACCAACAAATGACAGCACTGGAACTCCCTTCTCTCCAAAGCAGCTGGCCCCAGGGCTTACAAATATTTAAATACATAATCATGGCAGAGACTTGCAAAACAGCCAGTTCCCATTAGCTGGGCCCCACAAATCCTTTAGGCAGCTTTGAAAATCTCCCTGCATCAACACCCTCGCTTCCCTTCTCTCTCTGTTTCTGCTTGTTCCTGCGCAGCACAATGTTGTGCCTATAACTCCACGGTAAGAAGTGATGAGAACAGGGGAGCCCAGTCCTCCATTAGTGACACCCTGCCATAGGGCCACCAAGTTACTCCGGCCTCGCAAAAGGGAGTGAGGACTAATAGGGATGCACATATATAGGCCTTTCTTTAGCATGCTGAGCACCATATTTAAGTTCCTGTCTTGTCACGTGTGTCCAGCCAGACCCCAACTTCTTTTTTTCTTACCCTGTACACTGGAGCATAAGGGCACAGGGTTGGAAGTATCTAAGGTACTTATCTAGCACCCATTACTGTAGTATGTGAGCACCTCACGATCTTTAATGTGTTTATCCTTGCAACACCCCTGTGAGGGCAGTGCTATTATCCCCACTGTGCAGATGGGGAACCGAAGTGTGTGGAGGAACAGGGACTTGAACCCAGGTCTTCCAAATCCTAGCGTGAACTGGGTCCTAGTGGGGAGCCAGCTGTGGTCACTCAATTAGGGTGAACTACAAAGAATGGGGCAGCCAAACCCCCAAAAGCTGGTGGATATTCCAATACACCTCTACCCCGATATAACGCAACCCGATATAACACGAATTCGGATATAACGCGGTAAAGCAGCGCTCCGGGGGGGCTGGGCTGCGCACTCCGGCGGATCAAAGCAAGTTCGATATAACGCGGTTTCACCTATAACGCGGTAAGATTTTTTGGCTCCCGAGGACAGCGTTATATCGAGGTAGAGGTGTACTTAGATTTACCAAGCCAGCATAAAACAGCTTCTTTATTACCTTACTGGTTACTCAGAAGTCCAAACAACACAGTTCCCTTAAAGTGATCCAGTCTCAGGCCTCCATCCAGGTACCCACATCAAATATGATGATTTCTGAAAATCTTATTTCATCATATAAAAGAAAAGGTTCTACCAATCCCAAAGGATCGGACACATTTCCTCCCAGGTTAATGAATGTTTCAGATCTTACCCAAATACACGCTACAGTGAATTCTTATTAACTAAACTAAAATGTATTAAACAAAAGAGAGAGAGTATGATTAAAAGATCAATGTACATACAGACATGAGTTCGATCCATTGAGGTTCAGATTCACAGCAGAGATGGTGAGCTTTGTAGTTGCAAAGAGTCCCTTTAGAATTCAGTTCATAGGTCATAGTCCGATGTCCAAATATCATATTCAGGGCATACCAGCATAACTGGGACCTCTGTCTTGCGACTCAAACTTCCCCTGATGAAGCTTAAGCAGATCTGGGATGACAGAATCAGGACCCAAGGGTCTTTTTATACAGTGTTCTAGCAGCCACTTGACCACACCGTCCTGGTTAAACAATAGGCTTTTGATGTAACCTTTTGCTTTCTAAACACCACCAGTAATTAGGTACACAAATTAACATAGGGCAATGTATCCATTAGGCAGTCTATTACAAACTTCAAAGAGACATATAGACAATGACATTATTTTACTCAAAATTCATCCAAATGTTAATATTCCCTTTTGATCTCTGAATCAATAGTTATAGTGACAGACAGGAACTGTCCGATTACAGGGGTAACATCTAAGATACATACAATTAGTATTACTTCTAAAGATATAGTATGAGAGGGGTAGCCGTGTTAGTCTGGATCTGTAAAAAGCAACAAAGAGTCCTCTGGCACCTTATAGACTAACAGATGTATTGGAGCATAAGCTTTCGTGGGTGAATGCGTCTGACGAAGTGGGTATTCACCCAGGAAAGCTTATGCTCCAATACGTCTGTTAGTCTATAAGGTGCCACAGGACTCTTTGTTGCTTTCTAAAGATATAGGTTTGCATTTCAAAGTTCTAGCCTATTTAGCATGAATGGCCCTAATTATCATTCGCAAACCTTTCTAACATGACTTTGGGTCATTCAGCCTGCAAGCTGTTTAACCCTTTCTAGCCATGCGTCATACCTAACCTAGTGCCTTGACCACTGGACCTTCCTTCCTCTGGGTTTACTGCTTCTCAGTGTGGAGGGCTGCGACCGCTGCTTGACATTCCTGCGACCACACACAGCCTGCCTTCTCCTTCAGGAACGTGAGGATTGCCAGACTAGAGCAGACCCACAGCCCATCGAATCCAGCAGCTTGTCTCTAACAGTGGCCAGAAGAAGGTGCAAGAAACCTCTTATCCTTGGTATTTAGAGATTGGCTTAAACCCTGAAGCACAATATCCCTTCTAAATTTGTAGCAACTATAACGACTCTGGATATTCTTGTTATCCATACAAGTGTCCAATCCCTTTTTGAATCTTGCTAAGGTTTTTGGGTTCAAGAACATCATGTGGCAATGAGTTCCACAGTTCATTACACATTGTATGAAAAAGTATTTCCTTTTAAATTTGCCACCTTTTCATTTTATTCGACGTCTCCCTTATTCTTGTGTCATTAGACAGGGAGAACAGAAGCTCACAAACTCCCTACTCTAGGCTCATACCATACCTCCTTTTATTCATCTCCTTTCTAAAGTAAACAATCCAGCTTTTTTCAATCCCTCTTCATAGGAGAGTTCTTTCCAGGCCCTTGGGCATTCTTCTCACCCTTCACTGAACCCCTCCAGTTCTCCAAAATCCTTTTTGAGATGGAGTGAGCAGTTCTGCACATAAATCCAGATGAGGCTGCACCACTGATTTATATAATGGCTTTCTAATACTTGCGATCACACTTGCCCTGTGATACAATAAACTCATGTACCCTGTTATGCACCACAGGAGGATTTGCATGATCTATGTCCCTTTATGTCCCTCACCCCCACATGTCCCTCCATAGAAACACATGTATGTAGTCACAGTAGAAATAGGTTAGTGGGGAGGGTCCAGATGAGGTGGCCAAAGGTAATTGTAATTTATTATATGGTCCTGCAACAAGGATAGCGTCCCTGCATATGTGGTGTGCATAGGTAGACCATACATACAGCTGTATAGCGGTGAATATGCATGTTTAACCATCATTTTCATAAGAGTAATAACGCAACTTTCTTTTGGGAACATTTGGATGGTATCGTTTTTAACCAACCATTAAGATCAGCCCGGCCAACTCCATGTCCCAGAATTCTTGATTTCTGGGACCACTACATCCAATACCATCCTGTAGTCACTTATAAAAGTGAGTTTCTGAGCCAGTGCACCTTTCTGAAATGGCTCGTGGGTCTATAGGTTTCTTCTGACCCAAATGGAAAGAGAGGACTTCCAAGTTTCAGGATGTGAATAGGAGGAGGATTTCCAGGTAGGTGGGGGTTGTGCACTTTCCTCTGGATTTACATTTATTCTTCTTTAGCAGAAGTTTTATTTAAAGCATTCTGGGCTTCTTCATGTCTGTCTGAAAGTCCACCGGAAAGAAATAAGGTAAAATTATTCCAAAATTGATTGAAAATCTCTTAATCAAGTTCAAAGAAAATAGATGTTTGAGGAAATTCAATATAAAAATATAGGGCAAAATTGAAATCTGAGCTGCAGGGGTGTAAATTTGGAGTAACTCAACTGAAGGCAAAAAGAACAGGAGTACTTGTGGCACCTTAGAGACTAACAAATTTATTTGAGCATAATTTGTTAGTCTCTAAGGTGCCACAAGTACTCCTGTTCTTTTTGTGGATACAGACTAACACAGCTGCTACTCTGAAACATGTCAACTGAAGGCAGTGGAATTATTCTGGATTTCCATCCGTGTAACTGAGGCTGGGATGTGACCCATAATTATTAAACATTGTCTGGATGGGTTCCCTATACTGATTCCCAATATAGAACACTGAATGTATTCATTAGAATGCATAAACATGTTTTTCAGGAGTTATGAGGCATTAAAATTCAAATTAATCTCCAATAGGCCACATTCAGATGCCCTTCTAACTTCCGCTGTACTAACTGCGAATGTACAATGGGAGGTATATGGAGCGCATCTCTCACCTTTATTTGCAAGTCATTTTCCTGCTCCTGAGATAAAAGCAAAAAGAGCCTTTTAACTGGATAATGTGATTGCACTGAGTAAAAAATGGAGCAGCATTTGACCTCTTTTCAAAGATAGTTGTGTGCAAAGTTTGGAGATCTGCTGCGCATGTGTTGCGCAGCACGTGCAGGAGTGCCAAATGAGAGCTCTTCATTGCTTCTTTTTCCTGTGATCGATTGGTACTCAGCATAAAGGAAGGTGATGTGTTGTTTTCACCTGGGTATTATTATTATTATTATTATTATGGGCAAGATTTTGAAAAGTGACCATTGATTTTGTATGCCGGGCTTGATACACTTTAGACTGGCCTAGGTGTTCAGTATTTTCTAAACACCTTCCTCTCGATTCAGGCCCCTCTATGGTGTCTCATGCTGAGCACTATAAATTGAAACACCCAAAAGTCACTTTTGAAAGCCATGGGAGAGCGGTGCCTAAAACCCCATGCAGGATCAGAGCCACAGCCTGCTAGACACTGTGCAAACACACAATACAAGAGAGTCCTTGAGCTGATCAGCTGACAACCTGAAGCCCCACTCGCACAAAATTTAGTGTACAATAGTGGCAACACTGATAAGTAAACCTGATGGATTTCCAATTGTATTACAAACCTAGGTTCCCAAGGGATGAGCGTTGGGCAGATTTATGCTTTTGGTTGGAAACTGCTAAACTCTATGGTTCTGGTTTTGAGCTAAAGCCACAGGAAACAGCTGCGCCTGAATTTTGCCATAAGATTCCAGATTAGTTTGAAAATCACCTTCTATAAACAGACCAAGCCCATACTCTATCCCAAGTGAGCACACACTCAGTTAGTTCTTCTTTCTGGGTTTGGTTTTGTTGATAACTCAGAGGTGATTACAGAAGATAAACACCAGCCTACACATCCTCTTTGAACCTGGTTGTTTCCAGGCTTCTCCTGCAAGACCTTTCTTGCCCTCATTCACTCTGGCTCAGACACACATACTCCCTTTGCATCCTGACTGGAGGTAACTGGACCCACTCAGCAGTAATGACCCTGAGTCTTAGGGTGCCGTTCTAGCACCCCTTAGTAGAAGACGCTTCCATTCAGACATAGGGCTTTTGAGAGTGCCACTTTGTTACATCTGCTTGTAACAAAACCTACCAGAATATTTGTGTCATTTGAACTATTAACATAGAAATAATTTATTTTCATTCATTAAAATAATCAATTGTCATTCTACTCTTAATTCCATTTATCTCTTAGAATGACTAATAGACTACATCTGATTATATACCCCAGTAAGTCAGTTTTCTCTTTCCTGGGATATTACCATTTAGCAGCTTTCTGCTTTCCCCCCTCTGTTTCTGCCCCTTCATTTAGCAAGTGCTGGACTGCTACCTATCCTCCTACTCCACAGATGAATCCATTGTCTGTATTTGTCTTTTAACCTGGGGTTCCTTTTTCTAATGAAATGTTGGGCTCAATCCCAAAGGTTGTGATTTCAAAAGGAACATGTGCAATATTACAATGTGTTGGCTAAGGAAGATCTTTCTGGACGATCCCAAACAGTCATCAAAATGCTCTTTATGTGAGTCCAGTTTTTGTGTCATTGCTAGTCTTTTTATGAGGTATAGGTAATCTGATGGGCAAAGAGACCAGCTTCCAGTTAGTAAACAGCGAAGGTTGACATTTTCAAAACCAACCAGAGGATTTAGCTGCAACTCCCATGATTTTGAATGGCAGTTTTCTACCTAACTCTTCTAGTTGGCTTTGTACATTTCTACGAAGTCAAGTCAATTTTATTAGATGACGTCTAATTTGTGAATACAAAAAGCAAAAACGTACACAATCTAAAACAACAGCACCATCCATATACAGCATTAAAATGTCAATCAGAACTTCGTAAAAACTCTCTCTTCAGCACAATGCTAAAAGGGCAAAAATTGCTACTGATTTAATTACTACCAGGGTCTGAGAAAATACTAAAAGCTCCTTGGGTCATTCATTCTTTGCCACTCATGACACCTCACACTCTTGTCTATACAATAATTTATCCCACTACGTATCCACCGTATGTGCTGTATAATAGAGGTGGTTTATACTGAGTATAGAGGCTGCTTTCAACTGCGCTGAGACCAGGTCTGGCACAGATCCTGAGCCTAGAAAACAAGTGAGTTGTAACAGGTGTCCTAATGGCTTCACCAAGTGGAATCTGGCCCAGCAGAGAATATGACCCAGTCTTTGACATTTTCAAGGGGATGGAAACCTTCACACTTTTCTGAGAATCAGTCAGCTGCAGGTAAGGAATGGAAAAACTTGCAGGAGGGCCAGATTGAGCCAATTACATACCTGACTGCTCAGCTTTGGCAGCAGATCTTGCTCCATCCTTGCAAAACAGAGATTAGAAAATTCGCTCGCTCATCATTGGAATAGAATGAGCAAAATGGGGATTATCCAGACTGAACCTTTTCACGGGATCCCACTGTGTTTCAAACCCTTACTGAGTACTGCAAAACCCTGTCTAGTGCTGCTGAGGGTTCACATTAGTAGCAAGCACCTTCAGGAAGGTATATTTGATCCACTTTTCTATGGACAGGAGGAATCCATCTCCAAAGCATGTTGCAAAGAATTGTTTTAAAGTGCATGTCAACTCTCAAAGGTGACTATGTATGCAAATATATGTTTACTTGCAATATGTTATTCATCCCCTAGGTCTCTGTGTGCTGTACAGATTTCCAGACAAGGTCTGTCCTTGTAAACAAGGGAGACAAAGCAGGAATTCAAGTTGTGTGGAAGCCTACTTGTTTGTTTTAATAAATTCCTCCCCTGTTTAAGATGGACTAGAATTCCATATATCATTATTTATTTATCTGGTGTATGCAATCCGGTCAAGGCAAGTCAGTGTTCTTATCAACAATGTTCACGGCATGAAGACCTCCAGGAAGTGGAGTCATTTTGCAGTCTTCAATAACATGTGTCGTGGTTTGTGGCTGCCCACATTGACATAGTGGGCTGTCTCTAAAACGCCACCGAAATTCTGCTGCAGCATATAACGTGACACACTATAAATGGCAATGAAAGGTTTCACATTCCTCTGTGTTTCACTGATTCCATGTCACAGACATCAAGAATTGTAACATTCAAAAACCAGTAGGAGAATACTTCAGTCTCCCTGGACACTCAATAACAGACTTAAAAGTGGCAGTTCTTCAACAAAAAAATCTTCAAAAATAGACTCCCATCAGAAACTGCAGAACTGGAATTAATTTGCAAACTGGACACCATCAAATTAGGCCTGAATAAAGACTGGCAGTGGCTGGGTCACTACAAAAAATCATTTTCCTTCTGTTGATATTCACACCTTCTTGTCAGCTATTGGGAATGGGCCACATCCACTCTGATTGAATTGGCCTCATTAGCACTGACCCCCCACTTGATAAGGCAACACCATCTTTTCATGTGCTGTATATTTATACCTGCTTACTGTATTTTCCACTCCATGCTTCCGATGAAGTGGGTTCTAGCCCACGAAAGCTTATGCCCAAATAAATTTGTTAGTCTCTAAGGTGCCACAAGGACTCCTCGTTGTTTTTGCAGCTATTTTCTTCTAATTGCCATGCCTCAAGCTCACCCAGAGCACACAGAGGTTCTGCAGACTAAATGATGCCTTTGGATACACATCTTTGTAACCCCATTGTCTTCAAAATATGTCGTCAGAGACACCTGTGCAAACTCCTTTAAAGACTATTGAAGTTTACAGACGTCACCGAGAGTATAACTTATTGCAAGGTTTTTCAGAACATGTACTTTCGCGATTATTACAATCTCCTATAAATCAACAGCAAATGCAAATCCTGCTATAGAACTTCAGATTTTTAATTATTTTTTTCCTTTTACTGCTAGTGATAAACTATTTTGTGACGACATTTTTCAAGGAGCTCTGTCACTCATTGGCAACATTGCAGGCTAATGAAGTTAATCATTTTACTTGAACATTGTTCTGCTATAAGGCAATCTATGTAGCTGGCACAAGCTAACCCAAGAGCCCCTCTGAACAAAATGTTGTTCAGCTTGCATGTATGTGTCACATTTACCATTTGTTACCATCAGCAGAAATGATCAGGCAGAATGATCAGCAGAATTTTCATCTAGGCGCTGGATCAGAGAACTTCCAACCAGCATGTTAGATTTTATGACCCTTTTATTTACAAAATAACACACTGGAAAGAGGCCAGCTTCACTCAATAAATCTATTTCCACCCCCCTGTCACTTTATTTACAGCATCCTCTCTGGGAATGTGCTGTGTCAGCTATAAAAACTCCTGCATAGTGGCCCAAAGCCATTCATATCTTACAGCTGGCAGTTGGCTGGATGCAAACTAGGTTGGTCTCAGGCCAGTTCCCAGTGATCCATTTATTATAGATACCAATGCTGATAGGCAACATTTGTTGGCAGTCTCACTAGACAGGACAAGGGTTAAAAGGGCATGGAGGCTGACCCCATAGTACCATACAAATATTAATCAGTGGGATATCTTATACTGATGCTTTCCATACTGCACTGGATGTGTGGATGCTGGTTTCCAGTGCTGTCAATATTATTTTTTCCATCGGACCACAGCCTCATTGAGTGCATGGACTGGATCTGCTTTGGGGATGAATCAGGGTTGTGTGGTGATGTAGGCTGTTATCCATAGGACCTCTGCTTCATTTGTTGAATAAGTTGGAAGACATGCACTATTTGAAGTGCTGGAGATAGGCGAGCCTTGCCCCCCTCAAAAAAAAAACTAAAGGCCCTCCTCCTCAGTTAAGGGGCGGGAACCACTGGACCTAGGCATCAGTTGATTACAGGGGACAACAAATGAAAAAAACAGGAGTGAGGGTGAGGTCAGAGGTAAAGAATCACGGAACCAGAGGGAGACAAGCAGACATCCCCTGACAGCGCCCACTACTCCTCAAAGGCATCTGAGGAATCAGTGGACACCACGCAGAGGAACTCCGCCTGGAGGCGTGATCAGATAAGGGAATGGAAGCACCGCCCCCCATCCAGATTCCTTCTCTCGGTGTGAGGGATGGCCATCTTGGCCAGCACCAGGAGGAGGCTGACAACTTTGTGGGGCCATGGATGGGCTGTGAGTGGATCAGGAGGTGAGGGGAGAAGTGCAGCCAGAACCTCAGAAGGAGGTGTTGGAAGGTGCTGGAAGAGGGACTGCAACCTGACAAACTTTATGCATATGTGCACCAGGGGTCTCCCTCTAACCGCAAAAGGCACAGGTGTCAAGGGAGTTTGTGAGCCACCGAAGGTACATGCCCCTGCTCACAGCTCTATGAAGGACCCACCAGCTCTTATCCCTGGCAGGCCGTGGGGCCACAGTTGAGTACAGACTGGCCCACTGGGGTTCCTCGCCCTCCTTAGATGGCAGCAGGTGCCCCCACTTGGTGTTGGGGTGGGACATGAAGCCAAAGAAGAGGATAGTATGAAGTACGAGTGTGTACAGATGTTTTCTGGGTGCAGTTCAGAGGTGGACTGGCTGGTTGGCGTTCAACCAGCTCAAGTTGCATGTTGGAGGTGGCCAGGGAAGCTCACGGGACGGGGGCCCAACGACAAGTTCTGGAGGGCCGGGGTGAGGGGCGGGCTGGGAGCACCCTCCTGCAGGACCCACTCAATGAAAGCAAGAGAAGCAGGAGGCAAGGCTGCCCTGATTTCCTGGAGCACAAGACAGGACGCACAGGGTGGACAAACCCATGTGGTGGCTGAGCACAAAGAGGTCCACCCAGTCTCTTCTATCATAGTCCAGGAGGTATCTGACTCTGGTGGTCCCAAATTCCAAACCAAGGGGGACTCCACCACCTGCACACAGAAATTGGGGTTACAGAGCAGGGGTTCCAGAAGGAGGTTTGCCCCATCAACAGGTGCTATGGACCTGGTCATGGAGACGAGTGTCCAGGTCCTGAGGAGGTCCTGGTAGAAGACTGGCAGCTCAGAGATGTCTCGGGGGAGGCCTCTGGGTGGAGATAAAAGAGCTGCCGGTCATATCTGAGCCCTTGGAGGTGCCACAGGAAGGCATGCACCATCGTGCTCTATGCCAGACTACCTGCACTGTAAAGCAGTCTCTGCAGGGCCGGAAGGTGTGGACCTGGCTTTGTATGCAGACCAGGCCCTGTCCGCCCTCCTCCAGAGGGAGGCTCAGGACACCCGCAGAGACTCAGTGCCGCCCTGGCCAGAAAAACTCCATGATTTTCTTCTAAAGACTACACAGGGTTCCTGGCGGTGGGCTCAGGGTGTTAAACCGGTGTCAGAGCATGAACAGCTGATTGAGCACCAGCTGATTGAGCACTAGAGCAGCCCAATCCACCTCTGCAACTGGTCGGCCAACCTGGCCTAGAGAATGACCCAATTCTCCAATGGGGAGGGATAAGTGGCAGAAAGGTAGATGCCCAGATAGACCAGCAGACCCTCGCCCCACTAGATAGCACTAGAGAGAGGGTGGGAGGAAGCCCACTCATCCCCAACCATCAAGTCAGAGCTCTTGACCCAGTTGACCTGGACAGAGGAGCCCACGGAATAGGTGGGTGGGCAAACCTCTATCTGCGCCAGGTTTTGCAGGTCCTGGGCCACTCAAACACTGACAGGACCGCCCACAATCTGTTTCCTGAAGCACCAATCCCATCATCCTCTTGCTGAGGAGATGGAAGAAGGGCTTGATGGCAATAGTATAGAGCTGGCTGGACAGAGGGCAGCCTTGATGAACCCCTCAACTGAAGCTAATGGGTGTGACGTTGCACTCCATATATTTTATGGAAATATGCTAATGAGTGTGAATATAATGTAACTGGAATATGCTTAATGAAAAAGATCTCTTGTAAGGTATCATTACAAAGATTATAATCTACTGAGTGCGTTCATCCTATTTGTATGTATGTATCACTCTTGTATCTAAAACTAGAAATATGAAGTGTAACTCTGCATAATTACAATATGACTTCAAAGTGTGGGTCATTAATGGGGGTTTAGAATCTTGATGGCTCCCATTAACTAGGACAATTGGTTGTAAATGGCTCTGTTTACTTGTAAGCCTTCCTGTATACATGTGTGGCAGCCAGTGGGTAATGACATCTCACAGGACATGTGAACATGTCACATGATACTGGAATCCATCTTAAACTAGGTGCTTTTCCATTTAGAAGGAGGGGTGGGAACCCAGAGAGAGACAAAGGATTCTCGCCTTGTGCCGAAGCTATAAAAGGGGGTGGAACAGAACAAAAGGGGGCTGCCAGTCATGAGAAATCCCCTAGTTACCACCTGAGATGGAACTAACAAGGACTGTATCAGGGGAAAGGATTGGGCCCAGACTAGGAAGGAGTCTACTCTGTGAAAGAAGCTTATTGGAACATCTCTAAGGGTGAGATTTACCTGTATTCAGTTTCTTAATGTATTAGGCTTAGACTTGCGTGTTTTGTTTTATTTTGCTTGGTAACTTACTTTGTTCTGTTTGTTATTACTTGAAACCACTTAAATCCAACTTTTTATACTTAATAAAATCACTTTTGTTTATTAATAAATCCAGAGTAAGTGATCAATACCTGGGGGAGCAAACAGCTGTGCATATCTCTCTATCTGTGTTATAGAGGGCAGACAATTTGAGTTTACCCTGTATAAACTTTATACCAAGTAAAACAGATTTATTTGGGGTTTGGATCCCATTGGGAGCTGGGTGTCTGGGTGCTGGACACAGGAGTACTTGCTGATCTGTTTTCAGTTAGGTCTGCAGCTTTGGGGGCGTGGTTCAGACCCTGGGTCTGTGTTGCAGCAGGCTAGCGTGTCTGGCTCAACAAGGCAGGGTTCTGAAGTCCCAAGCTGGCAAAGAAAACGGGCTCAGAGGTAGTTTCAGCACATCAGGTAACAGTCCCAAGGGGGTCTCTGTGATCGAACCCGTCACAATGGGTTTGGTCAAGACACAGCTGAGCTTGACCAGACACTTTGCAAAGCCATACAGCACCAGGAGAAAGCTGATAAAATGGGCCCAAAGCTGAATGCCCGCAGAGTGCCCAGGAGATATCCATGGTCCATCCTGTTGAATGTCTTCTCCTGGCCTGGTCCAGGGACAGGAAGGCAAATGATAGACCATCCCCACACCTGAGCTGGAGGAGGTTCCGGACCATATAGAGATTATCAAAGACAGTCCGGCCCAGGACGGTGTAGGTGTGGTCAGGATGGACCACATCCACCAGGATGGACCCCAAACACAGTGAAATGGCCTTTGCCATGACCTTATAGTCCATACTGAGGAGTGAGACAGGACACCAATTCTGAAGGTTGCGGAGGTCCCCTGTCTTGGGCAGCAGGGCAAGCATGGCCTGCCTGCATGCCAGGGGGATCACCCTGCTCCCTAAGGACTCGGCTCAGACAATGGCGATGTCCGAGCTAAGGACATCGCAGAATGTGCGATAGAACTCCACAGTCAGTCTGTCAATGCCTGGGGATTTATTGGTGGGAATCAGATGGAGAGCTTCTGAGAACTCGGCCAAAGTGAAAGGCAACTCTAGCTGGTGCCAGTCACTCGCGATAACCATAGGGAGCCTGTCCCACAGGCATTGGCATCAGTCAGATCCAGGGAGAAGAGGCTGGCAAGAAGGCACAGGCCCTTCCCCACATCTCCACTGGATCCATGAGAGGGGCGCCGTCCTCCACCAGGAGGCAGGTGACGTGCTTTCTACTCTAGGTGGCTGGAGAGCAGCTGTCCAGGCACCCAGCTTTGAAGGCAGTGCATCCACCAGTAGCAGTGCAGAAATAAGGGTGGCAATACTACTTCTGCACTGCTGCTGGTGGTGGCACTGCCTTCACAGCTGGGCCAGCTGCCCAGCTCTGAAGGCAGCATAGAAGTAAGGGTGGCAATACCACAATCCCCCTACAATAGCCTTGCAGTCCCTTTTGTATCAGGACCTCCAGTTTGAGAAACACTGTGTACTTTTGTATACTTTTACCCTATAGTAAAGAATAGGGTAAAAGTACACAAAAGACCAGATTTCATAGGGGAGACCAGATTTCACGGTCCGTGACACGTTTTCCAACGACATGAATTTGGTAGGGCCCTAATGCATACACATGGGGGAGGGAGATGTGAATTAAGATTGTATAGACGACCTTAGTTGTGGCTTTTCTTAAGTTCTGAATGTTTGACTTTGCAACCTTAATAATCTTTTTAATATAGTTTTTGGGATGTTTAAAATACAGTACTTGGTTGAAAAGTGTAGACTTAAAAAAAAAACAAGGCAAAGCACTCAGCTATAACTTATAATCACGGCTCATTTTAAAGTGTGNGCATGGCCTGCCTGCATGCCAGGGGGATCACCCTGCTCCCTAAGGACTCGGCTCAGACAATGGCGATGTCCGAGCTAAGGACATCGCAGAATGTGCGATAGAACTCCACAGTCAGTCTGTCAATGCCTGGGGATTTATTGGTGGGAATCAGATGGAGAGCTTCTGAGAACTCGGCCAAAGTGAAAGGCAACTCTAGCTGGTGCCAGTCACTCGCGATAACCATAGGGAGCCTGTCCCACAGGCATTGGCATCAGTCAGATCCAGGGAGAAGAGGCTGGCAAGAAGGCACAGGCCCTTCCCCACATCTCCACTGGATCCATGAGAGGGGCGCCGTCCTCCACCAGGAGGCAGGTGACGTGCTTTCTACTCTAGGTGGCTGGAGAGCAGCTGTCCAGGCACCCAGCTTTGAAGGCAGTGCATCCACCAGTAGCAGTGCAGAAATAAGGGTGGCAATACTACTTCTGCACTGCTGCTGGTGGTGGCACTGCCTTCACAGCTGGGCCAGCTGCCCAGCTCTGAAGGCAGCATAGAAGTAAGGGTGGCAATACCACAATCCCCCTACAATAGCCTTGCAGTCCCTTTTGTATCAGGACCTCCAGTTTGAGAAACACTGTGTACTTTTGTATACTTTTACCCTATAGTAAAGAATAGGGTAAAAGTACACAAAAGACCAGATTTCATAGGGGAGACCAGATTTCACGGTCCGTGACACGTTTTCCAACGACATGAATTTGGTAGGGCCCTAATGCATACACATGGGGGAGGGAGATGTGAATTAAGATTGTATAGACGACCTTAGTTGTGGCTTTTCTTAAGTTCTGAATGTTTGACTTTGCAACCTTAATAATCTTTTTAATATAGTTTTTGGGATGTTTAAAATACAGTACTTGGTTGAAAAGTGTAGACTTAAAAAAAAAACAAGGCAAAGCACTCAGCTATAACTTATAATCACGGCTCATTTTAAAGTGTGTGTTTAAACCAGGGGTAGGCAACCTATGGCACGTGTGCCGAAGGCGGCACGCGAGCTGATTTTCAGTGGCACTCACCCCGGGTCCTGGCCACCGGTCCGGGGGGCTCTGCATTTTAATTTAATTTTAAATGAAGCTTCTTAAACATTTTAAAAACCTTATTTACTTTACATACAACAATAGTTTAGTTATATATTATAGACTTATAGGAAGAGACCTTCTAAAAACGTTCAAATGTATTACTGGCACGCGGAACCTTAAATTAGACTGAATAAATGAAGACTCGGCACACCACTTCTGAAAGGTTGCCGACCCCTGGTTTAAACAATGCATACAGTTATTCTTCCAGTGAAAAAATTAATAATCAGTATTTTTATGGTGAATGATAACGAGTAACTGACTACTGGTGCTGCAGTATAGTGCCACCTTGTGGGCCCTGCAGGTACCTAACAGGAAGTAGGCTAAACGGAGTGTTGAGGCGTTCTTTGAGTAAGCCACTGTATCCAGGTTCATCCCTTCTTTTGCTGATGTGATGGGTAAACAAAGGCATTTCATTGAAACATGAGACTTCCTGCTATCTCAAGAACCATACAAGTACTCTGCAGATTTGAGACTTTAGTAGAGATTCAGGGTGGCAGGGAGAGCATTGTCTGAGCAGCCCAGTCTGTCCAGCCAGGGAGTAGTGGAGCTTCTCTTGGGAGTCTGTGCTGCTGAGTGAATAAGTGGCAATGTCCTCTATATAGTTTTCGGCTGATGTACAGAATCAGATGTTCTTCTCTGTCCACCTCCTGGGAGGGGACAGCTCCAAGCTCCACCTCCAAAGCGTCCGTCTGGACCAGGAACTCACGGTTGAAGNAGATTTACCTGTATTCAGTTTCTTAATGTATTAGGCTTAGACTTGCATGTTTTGTTTTACTTTGTTCTGTCTGTTATTACTTAAATCCTACTTTTTATACTTAATAAAATCACTTTTGTTTATTAATAAATCCAGAGTAAGTGATTAATACCTGGGGGAGCAAACAGCTGTGCATATCTCTCTATCAGTGTTATAGAGGGCAGACAATTTATGAGTTTACCCTGTATAAGCTTTATACAGAGTAAAACAGATATATTTAAGGTTTGGATCCCATTGGGAGCTGGGTGTCTGTGTGCTGGAGACAGGAGTACTTGCTGAGATGTTTTCAGTTAGGTCTGCAGCTTTGGGGGCGTGGTTCAGACCCTGGGTCTGTGTTGCAGCAGGCTAGCGTGTCTGGCTCAACAAGACAGGGTTCTGAAGTCCCAAGCTGGCAAAGAAAACGGGCTCAGAGGTAGTTTCAGCACATCAGGTAACAGTCCCAAGGGGGGGTCTCTGTGATCGAACCCATGCTGAGCTGAAGCTGAGCTTGACCAGACACTTTGCAAAGCCATACAACAGCAGGAGAAAGCTGATAAAATGGGCCCAAAGCTGAATGCCCGCAAAGTGCCCAGGAGATATCCATGGTCCATCCTGTTGAATGTCTTCTCCTGGTCCAGGGACAGGAAGGCGAATGATAGCCCATCCCTACACCTGAGCTGGAGGAGGTTCCGGACCACATAGAGTTTATCAAAGACAGTCCGGCCCAGGATGGTGTAGGTGTGGTCAGGATGGACCACATCCACCAGTATGGACCCCAAACACAGTGAAATGGCCTTTGCCATGACCTTATAGTCCATACTGAGGAGTGAGACAGGACACCAATTCTGAAGGTTGCGGAGGTCCCCTGTCTTGGGCAGCAGGGCAAGCATGGCCTGCCTGCATGCCAGGGGGATCACCCTGCTCCCTAAGGACTCGGCTCAGACAATGGCAATGTCTGAGCTAAGGACATCCCAGAATGTGCGATAGAACTCCACAGTCAGTCTGTCAATGCCTGGGGATTTGTTGGTGGGAATCAGACAGAGAGCTTCTGAGAACTCGGCCAGAGTGAAAGGCAACTCTAGCTGGTCCCGGTCACTCGCGATAACCATAGGGAGCCTGTCCCACAGGACCCCACAGGCATTGGCATCAGTCGGATCCAGGGAAAAGAGGCTGGCATAGAAGGCACAGGCCCTTCCCCCACATCTCCACTGGATCCATGAGAGGGCCGCCGTCCTCCACCAGGAGGCAGGTGACGTGCTTTCTACTCTAGGGAGTAGAAAAATCAGGAGCCACGATCCATCTCCCAAAGGAGGCGGATGCAGGATTGAATGTCGGCACCCCAGGCCCGATGGTTGCCGAGGACCCAGAGATCCTTCCCCCTCTCTCGGTAATCTCCACAGAGGGATGGGTCCCTGGGGCTGGTGGCCAGATGCTTCTGCAGCTCTAAGACCTCCCACTCCAACTGCTCCATCACCATATCCCTCCGTCGGCTGGCACCCCAAGTGAAGTCAAGGCAGAAGAGTCAGCTGGCTGGCCCTGGTTGTAGTTGTCAGGACAGCCAGGCGTAGACCTTCCCCACACCCACCACCTCCGCACTGAGGGAAAGGAGCACCGCTGCCCTCGCCAGGCCAGCCAGAACTTCTGGAAGGACTCCACAAAGCCCACGTCCTCCAGCAACCTGTTGTTGAAATACCAATAGGCCGGCCCCAGCCTCTTAGAGGTGATGGAGGCCATCACGGTCACCAGATGGTGGTCTGAGAACGGGGCCGGCCAGATGCTGGAGGAGTTGGCCTGCAAGAGACGGATCCGAGGATGATAAATGCGGTCCAACCAGCAGTCACAGGCCTGAGCATCTTCTACTTGGACAAAGGTGAAGGTAGAATCATTGTCTGGGTGGTGGTTGTGCCAGACGTCCACCAGGGAGCGATAGTCCATGATCACCTGGAAGATGTCCACAGTGGCCAAGCACCTCTTGGTCCCCAAGCAGTCCTGCATGTCCAGGGTGGTATTAAAAGCCTCATCCAGGACCAGGCACTCATGAGAATCCAGAGAGCCGAGGAAAGCAGACACCTGCTGGAAGAAGTGTACCCATTCTGGGCCCAGTATCGGGGCATTAGACGTTCATGAGATTGAGTGTCAGCCCCTCCACACAGGCCTGGAGGTGCAGCAGGCGACCTAGCATGACCTCAGTGACCCCTCCGGCTGTAGGTCGGGGGGAACAGAGTGGCCACCACCCCCCCCCCAAAAGTACAGTAAGGTGACTGAAGTACACCCTGTCCTCCTCACTCCAGCCGCCAGCTGGCTTTGGCAGCTGGGTCTGTGCGGGTCTCCTGCAGGAAGTTCAGAGTACGCTTTCCACGCCCCCATCCCGTCCACCCAAAGGAAGGAGAACACCGGGTACCTGCGGAGACCCTCTCTACAGCCTCAGTTGTTTAAGATGGCAAAGGTGTTGGGTCTCATTGTGGGGCTGGTGGAAGATCTTCACCAGTGGTGCAAGTAAAATTATTTTCTTCCCAGTATGGGGGGAGCACACCAGCTAAGGGGGGGGGGGCACGTGACTCAACCCACCCCCAGCCTGGGGCCCCCGTGCTCTTCCCCTCCCCGCCCCATCCCACCCTATGTTACCTGGGGGGGGGGGTGCTGTGAGCGGTACGGCAGCCGGAGGAGCTGCCGGCGTTCTGCTCCTTTCCCCGAGTGCTGCTGCCCTTCCCAGAGGGGAAAGGAGTAGAACCCCCCTGTTCACGAGGCAGTGGAAAAAATAGTATGTGATCATGTAATTAAAACTGTATCATAATTAGGGCCCTACCAAATTCACAGTCCATTTTTGTAAATTTCACGATAATAGCATTTTAAAAATTTGAATTTCATGGTTTCAGATATTTTAATCTTAAATTTCACAGTCTTGTAACAAAGCATGAATATGTATTTAAAAACTACAAAATATAAACATGTAAAGCCCTTACATCAGCATTTCTCAAACTGGGGGTCCCGGCTCAAAAGGGGGTCACACGGCTATTGTAGGGGGGTCACAATATTTCCACCCTTACTTATGCGCTGCCTTCAGAGCTGGGTGGCTGGAGAGCAGCTGTCCAGGCACCCAGCTTTGAAGGCAGTGCCTCCACCAGTAGCAGTGCAGAAGTAAGGGTGGCAATACTACTTCTGCTTACTTCTGCACTGCTGCTGGTGGCGGCGCTGCCTTTACAGCCGGGCCAGCAGCCACCGCTCTCCGGCTGCCCAGCTCTGAAGGCAGCATAGAAGTAAGGGTGGCAATACCACGATCCCCCTACAATAGCCTTGCAGTCCCTTTTGGGTCAGGACCTCCAGTTTGAGAAACACTGTGTACTTTTGTACGCTTTTGTGTATTTTTACCCTATTCTATACTATAGGGTAAAAGACCAGATTTCACAGGGGAGACCCGATTTCACGGTCCGTGGCACGTTTTACACAGCCATGAATTTGGTAGGGCCCTAATGCATACACATGGGGGCGGGAGATGTGAATTAAGATTATACAGACAACCTTAGTTGTGGCTTTTCCTAAGTTCTGAACGTTTGACTTTGCAACCTTAATAATCTTTTTAATATAGATTTTTGGATGTTTAAAATACAGTACTTGGTTGAAAAGTGTAGACTAAAAAAAAAACCAGGCAAAGCACTCAGCTATAACTTATAATCACAGCTCATTTTAAAGTGTGTGTTTAAACAATGCATACAGTTATTCTTCCAGTGAAAAAATTAATAATCAGTATTTTTATGGTGAACGATAACGAGTAACTGACTACTGGTGCTGCAGCATAGTGCCACCTTGTGGGCCCTGCAGGTACCTAACAGGAAGTAGGCTAGACGGAGTGTTGAGGCGTTTTTTGAGTAAGCCACTGTATCCAGGTTCACCCCTTCTTTTGCTGATGTGATGGGTAAACAAAGGCATTTCATTGAAACATGAGACTTCCTGCTATCTCAAGAACCATACAAGTACTCTGCAGATTTGAGACTTTAGTAGAGATTCAGGGTGGCAGGGAGAGCATTGTCTGAGCAGCCCAGTCTGTCCAGCCAGGGAGTAGTGGAGCTTCTCTTGGGAGTCTGTGCTGCTGAGTGAATAAGTGGCAACGTCCTCTATATCGTTTTCGGCTGATGTACAGAATCAGATGTTCTTCTCTGTCCACCTCCTGGGAGAGGACAGCTCCAAGCTCCACCTCCAAAGCGTCCGTCTGGACCAGGAACTCACGGTTGAAGTCAGGGCTGAAGAGGGACTGGTTCCCAACACAGGGTCTCTCAGAGGGTTTGGAAGTGGTCTTCATACTCCGGTGACCAATTCACCCGGTGTGGGCTGTCCTTAGCTAGAAGTTCGGTGAGGGGTGCGCGATTGACACAAACTGAGGCATGAACAGTCAATAATACCCAGCCAGCCCCAGAAACTGCTGCATCTGTCGCTTTGTGGTCAGAGGCGGGCCAGCCTGCAGTGCTTGGACCTTCCCCACAAGGGGGTGTGGGCCTCGCCCCAGGATGTATCCCAGATAAATGGTTTCTTGCCACCCAATCTGGCACTTTTTTGGGTTGGCGGCTAGCCAGGTGGCCTGCAGGGACCAAAGGACTGCCGGCACTTGATTCAAATTCTCTTCCTAGTGCCAGCTGTAGACCACTACTTCGTCCAAGTAGGCCGCAGCATGGGTCTCAGGAGGTGATCCATCAGCAGTTGGAAGGTGACGGAAGCTCCATGGAGGCTGAAGGGCATCCGGGTGATTTGATAGAGCCCCGTCGGAGTGGCAAACACAGTCTTCTCTCTGGAGCTTGGGTCCAGGGGGATCTGCCAATATCCCTTTGTGAGCTCGAGGATCCTGATGCCTCTTACTTGACCTGGTGAGTTCTGTGTCCAAATCAACAAAGGCCCACAAGTTGCATTGGTACCTCAGAAAGTTTCCATATAAAACACTCCAAAGAAAATTAAACCAGCTGCCTAGCTAGGAAACATTAAATGTGCCTTAACGCTGCATCTGCCATGTGGTAAAATATACTGTAATGATATTAAAATAGCCTATAGTTGCAGGCATGTTAAAATGTGTCACCATGATGGTTCTGTAGCATCCATTCTGTAATCTCGTTGTCCCACTGCTAATGACAATAGTTGAATAGGTGTGGTAGCCTGGAGTAAGATCTGGGGGAATGTAACTGACGACAGAGCAATTAGTGATTAGGAACATCGTTAGTATCCCAGATTCACTGCATTCTGACAATAGCTAAGGACAGGAAGGAGCATGATTAAGCAGATGTTTTATGTCAGGCGTTGAAAATATCAGCACCCTTTTATATCCTTTGAATCATCAGTAAAAGTGTCGGTTCAGACTCACACGAACCAGACAGAGTGTGGTGTTCATTTTATTTAATATTTCTTTTTCATTCTGTCTTTCTACAAAGGAAAAAAACGATAAGAACACAGTATTTGTACACAGGGGGAGTCTAAACAGAGATAACCTGCACTTGCGTCTACTTCAAGCAGTGATGTAAAGAAATCAGCAGATAAGGACACAACAGCTGCCTAACACAAGGTAAAGGGAATCAGACACCTGGGAAGAGATTGCTGAAAAATTAAACAAATCATTCTCCCAGCCAGCCACAGACCTATCACCCTTCAGATCACACTGGGACTGAATATGGAGCTGAGTTCATGCTTTTTTTAATCTCCCAACCACAAACTACAATCTATTCCAGGTGCCTGATAAAAGGTGCTCCTTGTGCCTGAGAACTGCTGAGAGACCAAAGCTGATGGACTCTTATCATTAAATAGCTTGGATCTTGGCCTTTTTTATCTTTCTTCCTAGGTAGAGAGCTACGTTTTCAAAGTAAAAAAGGCACATCCTACTTGTTAATAAATAAAATGTGAATGGCCCCATCTTTTCAGTGTACAGAGATTTTCATAACCACTGGGAAATAATCCAGGCACCCTCAGCTAGGCTTGCAGGTGACATTTTTAATTCTGTATCAGGAGGGAGGGAGGAACTCACCTTTGGAGAGTTGGGAGCTGCCTCCTCTGATGGTAGCAAAGCCCTGCTCAGACCATAGAGGGACGGGAGAGAGTTCTATGGGGTAAGTACAGTGAAGGGAGGTCAGTATGGGCGGAACAGTTGGCTGGGACAACTGCTTCTGTTTTGTGTCTATTACTGCAGGACTGCCTGGTCTGTTTAGACTGCAAGCTCATTGGGGCAGAGATGCTGGGGCAAATTCTGTGGTGTTGTAAATTGGTGCAGCTCTATTGACGTCAATAGATCCGCTCTATAGTAGATGTAACTTACTATTGTATAGTGGACACGGTTTACTATATAATAGAAGCTGCTGTATCTTATGAAGAGGCCAGGACCGACACAGATCAGAATTGTCTGCAGATCCATTGGTTCTAATGGAGATGTACCAATTTCCACCAGCAGAAAATTTGACTCCGTCATGCTGTCCTTTGTGTATATGCCGTGTCCAATGGCGCTCTGAAGCAGACAGGGGCCCTTGGATTATACTGTAACAGACGTATTAGATGATAATGATAAAATGTGTCATCTCCAGAGAGCAGGCTTGTAGACTTTGTTTCCAAATGTGCAGTTTGAGGTCTGCTCTCTCATGGTATCCCTCAGCGAGGCCTTATCCAGGCATGTTCAGCTGGGACTCAAATCTGTGTGTGTGCTTCGACCTTATTGAAATGTTTCCCTCATCAGTAAACACTCCTAGAAAATGAAACATTTGGTGCACAAAGGGTTCCTAGGAGGACCAGCCTTAAAGAGAGAGAGAGAAATAATAAAGATAAACCCACAGGGTAAAAGCAGCTAGAATAAACAACCACAGCCTGCTATTAAACTGTTGAAAGCTAAAACATATCATTTAAATGTAATTGAGAAATGAATGATTCCCACGGTTTAGTGCATCAGACAAAAATATTTTCCTACAGTGCCCATTGACTTCAATATACTTTGGATCACATTCTTAATTTGGAGGGGTTATAAACAGATGTAAACGTGTCACAACCACCCGGCCCTTCCCATATTGCTACACGGGAAGAAGAGCTGGGAGGGGTCCTCCTCTGGGAAAGGATTACCTTAGTTTACTTTAGGCCAAACCCTGCAAGGTCTTGAGTGCCCTTGACTTCTGTAGATTTAGGAGTATAGAGCCCTTGGTCTGTTCTTCTGGTCAGTGATGGATTGTTCCTGCTCCTGGTTGTCCATTGCCAGTGTGGTTGCAAATGTCTCCAGGAATGGGTCATCCACCAAACCCCATAGCACATCCTAAGGGAGTCGTCCCAACACATTGGCAATACATCTTCAGTATAAATGTCTACATTTAGATAATGAAATGAGTGAGTTACAACAAGTTGGAGAAGAGATTTACAGACTTTTATTTTACCATCCAAGCACAGTCTATTGTGAGGTGGGTTTGCTTGGGAATCAAAACTGATTTGGGCTTTAGAAGACTTGCTCCTGTGCTTCCAGTCAAATCTGCTTGCAGGATCAGGGCCCTAATGCAAGGAGAGATAGACACTATCCAATACTGCATATAAAGTATACGATCTAGAATCAGGACCTGGATTATTACAGTTTATCTTGAAGTAATCCTGGTGCAGAGCCCTAGTGCAGGAAATTTGGCCAAGGCTGAGAGAAGTGGAAGTGGAAACCAGTCACAACCTCACCTCCATGAGCAGGGAAAGAAAATCAATACAGCCCCATGGTTGGAGGGAGCTGGCCAGAAAGGGAAAATGGTACAATGGTCAGAACAGCTGAAACATGCACTGATTGACAGTATCCCTGCAGCAAACCCCAACAGTATGGATACTATGGAGCCTCCGGTGGGAATTAAAACTGCCCTCCCCTAGTAGAAACCCCCAAGTGAGACAAGAAGGTGATGCCACTGCCTGCCCTTCCTTGGGGTATGTTTCCCCCCCCAACCCTTCCTGCCAGAGGGAAGGTGTAAATTCATCTTCCTATACCAGCATTTGTGAATCTGGTCCCATAACTTTTATAAGGCCCAGCATCCCCAGTGAGCATTCCTCACAACCCTAATTCCTTCACTCTTTAATCACACGAGGCATCTCAGGATAAGCAAAGTGTATGTGTGTGAAGAACAAACTGCAGACAAACTCAGCCCCAGCAGGGTTTTAAATGTTGCTTACTGACATTTCAGGCAGGGGATGTTCATGAATCCAGAAGCGATCCTGTTGGGCGGCTAATGTGACTTATAGTAGCAAGAGGCAGCCCTAGGCAGACATAAGGGTTGTAATGGGTAGAAATAAATATTTACTCCAGGAGTCATAACAGGGCTTTCCTCATGAGTAACTGCAGAAACCAGAAAGCTGCCCATGACGGCAAATTACTTAAACTCCAGTAAACTAGAGGAAATCCAATACAAGGGAGAATGAGACTAAAGACCCGTACAAATTAGAAAACAAGCAAAACAAGGAGGCAAGGGACACCCTTTGCACAAATCCTCAGGAACAAATGAAAGAGGCAACCAAGACAAATGCTCATAATAATAATTAATAAAAAAGCCTCTCTGAGGAACAATTTATGCAACCAGCTTCTTGCAAAGATGATATCAAGGAACATACCTCATGCTAAAGACAAAAGCACTTCTGACAGGGGCAAGGAGATTGGAAACAGGATGCTCATTAAAAGAGTGTATAAAATGGCAGGCTGAGTGCAAGTGATGGTAGCTGGTGAGACCACAGGAAACAAGTTAACATACAGTAGGAATGTGTTGAAGCCATTATCTCTTCACATAGCACTTTTGTTGTCTTCCTCAATTAAAGCCTCTAGATTTTGGTTTGGTGCCTAGAAAGGTTGCTGCTTAACAAGACTTCTTTCTAACAGTCCAACCTATTGCTGTATTTACATTGGGGCCGGTGGAAAATTTAAATAAAAAAAATTTTGCCCATAAAAAACATTTTCTGACCAGCTCTGCTATTCATGCTCAGCTAAAGCTTCCGTTTTTAATTCCTCTAGTAAATTGTAGTGCTGGTGGAAAGTGTTGTATTGGTACACTTGGAAGACATGGTCTTCCATTTTTCCATAGAACATGGGCAGCAGCATTAGGAAACTCTTCCCTCCCGCAACTCTTCATAGACATTTTTCCTCAACCTGTCAGGATTATTTGTATTATGGTGGCATATAGGAACCTCCATCAAGTATTGGGGCCCCACTAAGCTCTGTACAGATGAATAAAAAGATAGTCCCTGCCCTCAAAATACTTACAATCTGCCTGATAAACAGGAGAGCCTGTGGCACACTGGATGCTCGCTAGCACCCTCATAGGTTGTCTCAACAGAAGGCAAGGACAGAAATAACAGGGCTATTAAACTCTACCCTCCCACTTCTAGAAGCACTGCCTCCAGTTCAGGGCTGGAGCAGTGTGCGGAAGCTTCTACTGCTGCATCCTGTGCCTTCTATTCAGTGGATAAAAGTCTTGAGCCAAATTCTCTGCTGGAATAAATTAGCACAGCTTAACTTCAGTGGAAATATGCCAGTTTACCCCAGCAGAGAATTTGGCCCCTTTGATCCGCAGAGCTGTCAGTCTGGCATCATTCACCAGCATTAATTCGCTAAATAAAAGTTTTATCTGAAGGGCTATTTAGTGAAGTTTTATCTTAGGGCTTCAAAGACCCGAGAGTCAACCGTAGGAATAACTAAAAGTCGTTATTAAGAGCTGCATTCGTTTAACTATTGTCTTTGTATTTGAGCAAGAAAGATGGGCAAACCACCCTAGGAAGCATTCCTTCCAATGTTTTGCCATCCCTGTAAATAGAAGGGCAGGTCTTCAGCTAGTGTAAATTGCTGTTTCGATTTCAACGGAGCTGTACTGATTTGCACCAGCTGATCATCTGACCCAGCGTCATTGCCAGGCAGAGTTTCCAAAGTATCTTGAATAATGAATTTACATGGTCACTCTTATTCTGAAGAGGTTCTTCATTATTGAACCTAATAATTTTGATCCTCCCTTAATTGGCTATCTTGATTCTAACCAGCATGTTAGGCTGTGCTGTGGTACTATAGTAACGTGTCTCTCATCCTAGCTGAGGAGATAAAAGGTACACATTGTTCTTTGCTGACATCAAAAACAGGTGTAAGAGTGGATCTATGGGTGAGGATTCCTGTAAAGATTTGTGTTGATTCTGTCATGAGCTTCTTTTACTCATATGAAAAATCAGAACCAATCGTGTGACTGTTTGTTTGTGCTCCCGGCACAACAAACGGTTGGAGAGTAAATGACCAGAACAGATTAATCATATGATATGTGATTTATTGACAAGCTCTGCAAACATCTGTGTTATGAGTGGCTGGTTCGTTATGGACAGCTGGAAGTAAGTCTTCGTGTCAACCCATCATTGTCAAAGTTGGAGAATTGGGCCAAAAGAAACCTGATGAGGTCCAACAAGGACAAGTGCAGAGTCCTGCACTTAGGACGGAAGAATCCCATTCACTGTTACAGACTAGGGACCGAGTGGCTAGGCAGCAGTTCTGCAGAAAAGGACCTAGGGGTTACGGTGGACGAGAAGCTGGATATGAGTCGACAGTGTGCCCTTGTTGCCAAGAAGGCTAACGGCATTTTGGGCTGTATAAGTAGGGGCATTGCCAGCAGATCGAGGGACGTGATCGTTCCCCTCTATTCAACATTGGTGAGGCCTCACCTGGAGTACTGTGTCCAGTTTTGGGCCCCACAGTACAAGAAGGATGTGGAAAAATTGGAAAGAGTCCAGCGGAGGGCAACAAAAATGATTAGGGGGCTGGAGCACATGAGTTATGAGGAGAGGCTGAGGGAACTGGGATTGTTTAGTCTGCAGAAGAGAAGAATGAGGGGGGATTTGATAGCTGCTTTCAACTACCTGAAAGGGGGTTCCAAAGAGGATGGATCTAGACTGTTCTCAGTGGTACCAGATGACAGAACAAGGAGTAATGGTCTCAAGTTGCAGTGGGGGAGGTTTAGATTGGATATTAGGAAAAACTTTTTCACTAGGAGGGTGGTGAAGCACTGGAATGGGTTACCTAGGGAGGTGGTGGAATCTCCTTCCTTAGAGGTTTTTAAGGTCAGGCTTGACAAAGCCCTGGCTGGGATGATTTAGTTGGGATTAGCTCCTGCTTTGAGCAGGGGGTTGGACTAGATGACCTCCTGAGATCCCTTCCAACCCTGATATTCTATGATTCTATGAAAGTGAAACAGCACTTAAGTCTTATCAAGTCAAGCACGAGCCTGACTCTTCCGCTGCACATCTGTGCAGGGCAAAGGACTAGCCAGGCTCTCTTCTTCAATTATTTCTGCTTTCAGAAGTTTGGTTCAAAAATATAATGTATTTGTTCCAGATATAACTGAGTGCAAACTTCACAGCTATTTAGACCTAATGTCTATGGGCCCAGGTCCTCAGCTGGTGTACATTGGTGTATCTCCATTGACTTCGGAAGGCACACTGATTTACACCAGCTATGGATCTGGCCACACATCTATGCCTATAAATAATGAGTGACAGTCTGGTATGAAGGACTTCATTGCCTTGAGTTTTGAAGGTCCATATTATTCCCATGTAATAGGCCACACTTGTTATTTACAGCACCTGAACAAGTGCCAATAAAACCTTTATACCTCATCAGACCACTATTGATCTTGCTGAAGCTCTGGACAGCTCTTCAAAAGCAAAATTCTCTGTTTGTAGAATTCCATGTATTGAGTTCAGTGGAGGTCATCTAAATTACACCAGATGAAGATCTGGCCCATTATTTAAAAGAAATGTCAGAGAAATGTTTCCCCTTTTCACTCTTATATGTGGAAATGTCTCCAAGTTACAGTGACTTGCAGTGCAGGCTGTGGCAATATTGACTATTGCACTCGTTTGGGAGGCCCTGAAAAACTCCTTGGTGGCTTTGCCAGTTGGGATTAATTCAGCCATCCAAAATTCATGCAAAATTTATATCATACCATCGTTTGTTGTAGAGTTACACAGAGATATGTGTGTTAGTTCTAAACACCTGAAGCATTAGGTGTAGCAGCCTGAGAATAGTCAATGTATAATCCACACACCTCCTGGGTGTGGTGCTCTGTCCCATCTAGTGGGACCGAGACCACTTAGAGAGAGAGTAATGAGTCTGCTACAGCTTTGGGTAAGGGCCACATGGCTTTTAGCTCATGCATTTAGCTCCAGAGGCCCCAGGTTCGATCCCGCCTGCCAACGACCAGGGCCTGTCAGTGTTACAAATGCTTAGGCTGTTCATATGCTGAGACCACTGCCTGTCATGCGGACCAATATTGTCTAATTGTTTCCTTCTGCTTCCCCATCTGTCATCTCTTGTGTTATTCTGAGATTGTAAGCTCTTTTGGGCATGGAACGTCTTTTTGTTCTGTGTTTGTACAGCGCCTAGCACTGTGGGGTCTAGCTCCATGACTGGGGCTCCTAGATGCTGCCACAATACAAATAAATAATAAAGCAGCAGCCCCAGAATAACTAGAAGGATGGGAGTAGGTATCAGACATACCACTTCTCCAATCATTGAAGTTTAGCCTGTATGGGTGTTTGGAAATGTTCCCGTTTGCTTGCAACCATTGAAAATGCATGCCAACAGAATGGGAAGGGGCTGCCTCTGTACTTCTGTCTCTTACAGAGCAATGCACACGGGCAGCCCTTAATCAAATCATAATAGATAATAATAAATACAAGTATATATTTTGCTTAATTCAAATTCCCACTGATCTTTTTAACTAGATAGAATATTCTTCTTCCTGTTTTATAGAATTGGGTGCTGTTAAACAGTTACTAGTTTCCAACCCAGGGTTGGCTTCTTTTCAGTGGTGGGTGATGTGGTCTCTTTAAATATGGAGAGAGCCAGATTCTACCCTTGTATACATACACACCATGCCCGAAAGCCACTGGGAGATCTACACTCTTTTCTAAGGGTAGGATTTGGCCTGTTCCTTGTAAAGCACCTAGCGATTCTTTTGGGACTAAAGGCACTCGCATCCCATTCAATCATCTACTGTTATGTCCCATGAGGTATAGGGTTGCAATCTCCAGCCATCACTAGAGTCTTTTTAATACCTCAACAAGTAAACAGGTTTTTGAAGAGTGCCTCTGCTGGTTAAAATGCATTCCTGCTCACAATATTTCCTCATAGTCACACCCATAGCGTTCACTCCAGCTGCCCATAATGACTATGAATTGGTGCATCAGGAAGGTAGCCAATCAGTGGGGATGCAGCCAACAGCCCTGAAGTTTATTGTGATATTAATTTTATACGCGGCTGCCACTGAATAACCAGCAGGATTATGGATCAGACACGCCACTTATCTAGTCATTAAAGTAGAGCCTGTGTGAGCATTTGGAAATGTTCCCATTGAGAATGTAATGCACCAGATGCATAAAGGAAGCTCTGTGCAGAGCAGAAGAAAAGCCACAGAGACAGCAGGCACATGATGGAACAAAATTATAGTGGAGTTCTACAAAGTAATGGAAGGCTTAATGAACTGAGACGCTTGTGTAGCTTTCATCACTCTATGGGGTAAGATGCAAAGATAGCGTGGACACGATTCCACAACAGTGAAATCAGGGGGGTTACAATGGCAAAAGGCTGTTGTCATGAAGTGGAGATTCAGTCCCTAGGTTTTCTCTGGAAGTAGAGGGGAAATTATTCCTTATTTGTGGGGATTGTGCCATTATGGCTGGATTTACGTAGAAGAAAGATACTCTTCTTTTCCTGTAGCAAGGGAGCTAAAGTATCTGATTGAGGTAAACTGAGCACATATGGATTTGGGGTTCAAATGAATGAAGTGAATGGGGCTTCCAGCAGACAGGGTCTCCCCTTATCTGAACAGAAGCATGGCTCTGAAATCAATCCACACCCCAGAGCATGAGCAGCTGAATCACGACTGCTCCTACTTCTGATCTCATTCACACCACTTGCAAATCCAGAGTAGTGTGGTTATATTGGGCTGAAAATATGCAGAAAAAAATTGAAATGAATCATGACTTTTTTTAATTGAAATTTTAAATGTTCAAAAAAACATTGAGCACTCTATAAACAGGCGAAAGAGCAAAACTGAACCAAAAATTGTCAATTTTTTTTGAATTTTCAAAATTTTCACCAGCCCTAATTCTCATTTATTATTTCTATTGTAGAAGCACTCAAAGGCCGGAATTGAGATTGAATAATCATTGTGTAATGGGCTACATAATTTGAGTGCCTTTGGACTTTCTCTAGTGTCACTGAGTTTAGAATCTGGCCCACAAGCACTCTGAGGGACTGATTCTCTCCAGCTGAGCTCTCTTCTCTGCCATCATACACACGTGGCTGTGTGAAATGCTCCTTTGATCTGTGTTTGCCTAGCTCGGTCAACTACACAATAATAAAACTTGACAAAGTGTTTTTAATGAGGTCTCCAAGCACTCTACGCATTAAAATATCACAATATCACCATGAGGCAAGTGCTTCTAAGAATTACCATCCCCATTCTATATGTGAGTGAACCTAAGGTGAAGTGACTTGTCTAAGATCATTCAGCCAGTCAAGAGAAGAATTCAGCAGTCCTTATCCCCAAGCCTCTCTTCTCCAGTCAGTAGACAACTAAGAAAAGAGACGGCTGAGGGGGGATATGATAGAGGTCTATAAAATCATGATGGGCATGGAGAAAGTAAATAAGGAAGGGTGATTTACCCCTTCTAATAACACAAGAACTAGGGGGCACCAAATGAAATTAATAGGCAGCAGGTTTAAAACAAACAAAAGGAAGTATTTCTTCACACAACGCACAGTCAACCTGTAGAACTCTTTGCCAGAGGATGTTGTGAAGGCCAAGTCTATAGCAGGGTTCAAAAAAGAACTAGATAAATTCATGGAGGATAGGTCCATAAATATCTATTTGCCAGGATGGGCAGGGATGGTGTTGCTAGCATCTGTTTGGCAAAAGCTGGGAATGGGCAATAGGGAATGGATCGCTTGATGATTACCCGTTCTGTTCATTCCCTCTGAAGCACCTGGCATTCGCCGCTGTTGAAAGACAGGATATGGGGCTAGATGGACCTTTGGTCTGACCCAGTATGGTCGTTCTTATGTTCTAATATTCCTCCCCTCCAAGAAATTACAGAAGACTTGAAAGCCAAGACCCATAGTCACAAAGGTATTTAGGTTCCTAATTTCTATTGAAA
The DNA here is from genome assembly GCA_003942145.1 of Platysternon megacephalum. NCBI lineage: Eukaryota > Metazoa > Chordata > Testudines > Platysternidae > Platysternon > Platysternon megacephalum. Next base: position 759,457 of record QXTE01000386.1, on the reverse strand, counting down.
TACCTAAATATCTTTGAGGAGCTGGGCCCAAGTTACCTGCCGAAGGTCATGCAACGACTCAGCAAAGATAAGAACCAATAATACTTAATATCTGCTCCTAACAGGGGTACCAAAGTGGGTAACAAAAGGGAGAGAAGCCAAAGGGCAAAAATTAGGATGTTTGTTCACTAATGNCATCTGGCTTTAAATAGTGAGTATGGCTGTGCAGCACCACATGACGTCATGCTGCAATTAATAGGTTTATCACCACAGGGAGATCCTATCAGGTGCCTCTCAAACGCGGTTAAAAATGTTGGACTGGAAAGGGCATTGGTCTGGCTGTTATGTGTGTGGAGTGGAGTGGAGAGTGTATTAGGGGACTTTCTGAGGGAAGGTGGTGGCGAGGTAAGGGACCTGAGAAGGTGTTGGGTTGATTTGGGGAAGAGATGAGAGGCAGAGCGAGTTGAGGGAATGAAGGAAGGATGAGGTGCAAGAAGGATGCCTGTCTTCAGTCAGGGCCAGCGCAACCCATTAGGCGACCTAGGCGGTTGCCTAGGGCACTACTATTTGGGGGGCGCCGGCGCCCGCAGAATTTTAGGGGCGGGACTTTCCGCCACCCCTGTCGGGGGCGGCATTTCGGGGGTGGGACCTTCCACCGCCTAGGGCACCAAAAAAGCTAGCGGCGCTCCTGTCTTCAGTTGCTCCAAGGGTTAAGTTATACAGAATCTAATAAAGACAACTTTCAGAAAAAACAACATCACTCGTAAGAACGAGAGGATGAAGCGAGCTACTGAGGNTGTCTGGCTTTAAATAGTGAGTATGGCTGTGCAGCACTACATGGCATCATGCTGCAATTAATAGGATCTCCCTGTGGTGATGAACCTACCAGGTGCCTCTCAAACACGGTTTAAAATGTTGGACTGGAAAGGGCATTGGTCTGGCTGTTATGTGAGTGGAGTGGAGAGTGTATTAGGGGACTTTCTGAGGGAAGGTGGTGACGAGGTAAGGGACCTGAGAAGGTGTTGGGTTGATTTGGGGAAGAGATGAGAGGCAGAGCGAGTTGAGGGAATGAAGGAAGGATGAGGTGCAAGAGGGATGCCTGTCTTCAGTCAGGGCCAGCGCAACCCATTAGGCGACTAGGCGGTTGCCTAGGGCACTACTATTTGGGTGGCGCCCGCGGAATTTTAGGGGCGGGACCTTCCGCTGCCTAGGGCGCCGAAAAAGCTAGCGGTGCTCCTGTCTTCAGTTGCTCCAAGGGTTAAGTTATACAGAATCTAATAAACACAACTTTCAGAAAAAACAACATCACTCGTAAGAACGAGAGGATGAAGCGAGCTACTGAGGAGTTTTACATGTTCCCCACAAAAGAGCACTTTAAATGTTGTTCATTGGTAAGCAGCCTTAACCCAACTCCAAGAGAGTGCCAGACTACAGACTTCAGACCCCAAGAAGCTCCACAAAGGCAAACTGACATTCCACAAATCCCGCAGCCAAGCACCCAACCAAACTCCTTGCCCCCCTACAATCTCAGTAATGGATCTGGAGACACGGGCCTGACCCGGAACACCGAAACTCCCATTCAGGTCAATGTGTAGGACAGAGTGTGAATGGAGAGCCTTATCTGAGTGAGTGGAGCCAAAGGGCAATCTCTCGTCTCACCTACTGTAAGGGAAGAGCAGCTACAGAATGCTGCCCTTAAGCCAAGAGACGTTTCTGTCATAGATGGCGTGTCTGTAGGCACATTGTTCAAGATTTTAACATGATGACTTTGGAGTGGGTCCCAGACAAAAGAATTCTATTCCAGAGCAGTTCCAAATACTTATACCAAGTGGGAAACGCTACATATGCATTAAAAAAACAAACCACATAACTCTTCCTGTTTGACAGCAAGCACCATCACTCTGGTGTATTCAGTAACAACCTAAACCAGTTGGATTATTATTTATACATTGCCACAGGAGTGCACAGGGCTTTAAACCCTTAATGGGAGCTGCGTGCGTTCAGCATCTCTCAGAATCAGGCCTGACAGAAGAGAGATCCTATGGAGAGGTGATAATAAACCAGGGGTGACTTCTGTACCTAGTCTAGTTTTTCTTCACTAACAAACCTGATCCATATGGGAGGTCAAAAGGGAGGAAAATTAGAGTCCTTTGGAATGTCTCTGGTTAATCTGTATGATGCTAAGAGGCCATGGTTATGATTGGCGTGGTACAAAAGATAGATGGATGGATGACAAGGAGGACAACCGTAATAGATCATGCAATATGGGTTGGAGTGGTGGGGGATACTAAGAACTTTTATTAGGAAATTGTTGTTGCATTATTTGATATTGTGTCAATTTCTGGGGTGGGGGGGTTGTATATGTTATAGTAGGCACAAGTTTATAGATTGGAAAAATATAATAAATCAAATAAACTTTATTAATTGGAACAGCTGGGAGCCAAATCCCTGGCGGAGACAGTGATCACTTAATTTATAGAGACAATTGATTTCAGGATGCTAATTCCAAACCAGTCATAAACCTGATTAATAACATGTGACGAGATTGTAAACAACCCTATTGCAGGGTTAGTTGTTGTTCTAATGTGGGATTCTAAGGATTGTCCACATTAATACGTGTGGTTGCTTGAGCATCATTTTATTTGTGAAAATCAGATAATAAAGCCCCTCTGAAGGAAATAAAATAGAGATCCCAAGGAAGCTGATTAGAGCTACCCTCTATGTGTGTGTTGAGGATGATTTCTATTTACATTATATAGGCAGTTTTCATCTGAGGATCTTAACATTTTACAGCTAGTAATTAATTACATCTTACAACATATCTAAAAGAAGGAAACTGAGGCACAGAGGGGCCAGAGGCCCACATCTTTAAAATATGGCCAATGAAGTCAATGAGAGCTGCAGGTGCCCGGCACCTCTGAAAATCAGGCCTAGGTGTCCCAAGTTGGGCATACAAAACCAGTGGGCACGGCTGAAAGTTTTGGGCAAAGCAAACTTGCCTACGTCCACAAAGCAAGTGAGTAACAGGGCTGGGAATAGAATCAGGGGGCGTGTTCAGGGTGTTGATAATGGCGGCTAGAACTTTTCACTGCTGTAGCTCAGCTAGGTAGGGAATGAAAGTCATTACCACTCGATGGCTGTTGAATGAGTTGAGTTGACTCAGTCCACTTCCCTGGTGAGTTTGAAAAGAGGCTGTCACAGGGTGACTGGCCTCTTCAAGAGGTAATGGCTCCAGCTTCACCTGTGCCTCATTCCCAAGTCTCCTCCCAGGTGGGGAAAGTTATGACAGCCACATGATGGGTAGATCATGTGCCTAAATCAGTCCCAGGCATAGTGGTAAAAGGGAAGCCTCTAGAAAGCAAGCAGACTGCTTCAAAGAGGCCTTCCTGCCTAGGGGGAAAGGACAGGATGAAAAGGGGCCAGCTCAGAGAAGCAGACCAAGAGCTCCAGCTGGCCTGACTTGCCCATATAGACACCAGATGGAGGGCTGTGAGAACCTGATCTAAGGTGGGGAAACCTGTGAGCCCTCCAAGTGGGGTCTGTTGGTAGCTATGAGAACCCTAAATCAAGGTGGAACAGAGGTTGGAGCTGAGGGGCTCAACACTGATATACCGTGAGAGACTTAATGTGTCCGTTCACAAGGGGAATCTCAGTTTAAAGCATTCTGGTCTGGGAGTGATGACTTACAAGGGCCAGACTAGGGAGTCCCGGGCAGTGCACCTGCAAGGCCATGCTGTGCCACAAGGGGGCATGTTCTAGGACAGTTGCCTGTGATGCGGTAAGATGAATTTGTCTATAAACCCCTAATAGCACACTGATTCTGCCCAGGCTGTACTCACTCTGTACACAGGCAGGGAACTTCAGTCCCCCCTTTGTTTGCTTGGGGTTTATTGGGTAATACAATCTAAAAAAATCAAACCCACAAACCCTGTCCCAAGCTGAGCTCTGACCATGGAAAGGGAGCCGTTTTGGAGGCTTCCAGCAGAGGCTTTGCTCTTGCTATTGATTTCACATTGCAGGTGCTCAGATACTCCTATTGAGAAACGCTACTTTAAGCTAATGACTGGCCAGCTCTCCCCCTGCTTTCTGGGCATGGTGTAGTGACTCCGCTCCTCCTTTGGTGCCCCTTGCTGACAGATGCTTTGTCCCTGCAGTGGTCTGCCTTCTTCCAAAATGTGGCCCACTTTTAGTCCTACCCCTTCCAGAAAAACCCAAGACCAATGTGCCACGGGTCTGGCAACATCATGTCGGTGCTTTGGCCCAGCTTTCAGCTTTTGGGCCTGCCAGACCTTGGCTCCAGGGTCTGCATGCTCCCGCCTTTGATGGGCCAGGCACACCCTCCACTCTGGGTTCCAGCCCAGGGACTCTGTCTGAAGCAGAGGAAGTCTGTTTGTTCAGACCAACTGCTGTATTGCTTGGCTGCTTCCTACAGGGGCCTGCAGCGAGGCCTGCCTCACAGTCTCTTCCCCGTGTGACTCTTCTGCAGAGTCCCAAACAAAGAGGATCCAAATTGGTTGAGGAACAAAAGAAACAAAATGGTTCAGCACCAGGCCTTCCTGCCCTGAGGCAGCTCTGATGCTTTCGTGTTAGGCTCTAGCCCCAGATGATCCTTCCTTCCAAGCAGCTTCAAGGCAGTGTCTAATTAGGCTCTGGCTGAAGCCAGGCCTTCCTTCCCAGGACTAGCTCAAGAGGTCTGCTGCCTCTTCTAATCACCCACCAATGAGAGGACCTTTTCCTCCTTTATCTCCTCCCTCCAGGCTTGCCACCTAGTTCAGGGATAGCAGGGTGAGGCTGATTGCACCCACAGGCTTCCATCAACCTCTCCAGGCCCAGTGGGGGGTTGGTACGCCCATCACACATACCTGTAGCATATATACAGTGTATGGATATACAATAGAAAGGAAAGGTAACACACAATGTCAAAAGTGTTGACAAGGCCAGGGTGATACAATCTGGCTATAAATAGTGTGGTGATGAAATACTTTGTTTCTACGGAATGAAAAACAAAGATGATGAAAGATGCTATTTTGGCAAATGCCCTGGACTGGGGCCCAGGAGATCTGGGTTCAACTCCTAGGTCTGCCACATCTTTTCTGTGTAACCTCAGGCACAGATTTAGACTCAGATCCTCAAACGGATTTAGACACTTGACTTCCACTGAAATCAATGAGAGGTAGCTGTGACAGGTCCCCCTCCCCCCGCCCTCAGGGTGCCACCTGCAACTGGGGTACCATCAGGGCCGGTACAACCCATTAGGCGACCTAGGCGGTCGCCTAGGGCGCTGCTATTTTGGGGGCGCCCCGGCCGCCCGTTGAAATTTGGGGGCGGGACCTGCCGCCGCCACTGTTGGGGGCGGCATTTCGGGGGTGGGACCTTCCGCCGCCTAGGGCGCCGGAAGAGCTGGCGCCGCTACTGGGTACCATTGAGCCCTCCTGACCCAAAAGCGTGGGCTCCCTCTCTCACTGTGCTGCTGTGACAAGTTGCAAAGCTCCTCAAGCTTCCTCTTTCGCCAGCATACCCACAGGTCGGGACACACCCAGCTGCAGCTTCACACAGACGCTGAGATGGGACGGCTCAGTGAAGGAACTGCACAGTTACCCCTTTGCAGGGTAAACCCCAAATTATACCAGCTTGGGCTGCACAGGGAACTGTGCTCAAGAAATTCGCTCCCTCCCTCAATGTGGAGGAAGATATGCAACAACTTTCTGCCCCAAGTTATAATTTCCACACACTGGTTTTAGACCAAAAGCAGGTTTAGACCAAAACCAAAGCAGGTTTATTAATTACCAGAGAGAGATTTTAAGTGATTGTAAGTGATAGCAAACAGATCAAGGCAGATTACCTCAGTAAATAAACAAAACCACAAACTGAGCTTAACACACTGGGTAGGTAGGATATAAATTAGCAAATTTTCACCCTGAGCGATAAACAGGCTGGCAGATTCTTAAGGCATAAGCTGCCTTGGCTTTCCCCGGTTTTCATACACAGGCTAAAAATCCCTCTAGCCTGGGACCATCACTTCCCACAGTTCAGTCCTTGCCCCTCAGGTGTTTCCAGGTGTGTTGTTGTAGGGAGAGTGAGATACCATCATGATGTCATTGTCCCCCTTTCATATCTTCTTCCCGCTTGCTGGAAATAAGTTTTGCGGTGACCTGGGTCAAACAGTTCCCATTGTGTAGTGCTATCTCTAGGAGGTTTCTATTGCACACAGTTCCTGGGGTAATCCTCTGTGCTTGTGTGCATTTCCTCAATAAGCCATTAACATTGTTTGGCTTTTTTACTGTTGTACTTGAAAGGCTGCTTGTGGGTGCTGTCAACCTCACAATATGTTTCAGTAACACAAACGTAGCCAAACTTCATAACTTCACATACGACGATAGCACATACAATCCAACGAGCTATTCAAGTCTAGCAGATCAAGACTTTTAGAATGATACCTCACAAGGCATACTTTGTACAAAACATATCCTAATTACATGACAGTGGTGAATATTGGGGTGCCAGAGTGTCACAGTAGGCACGTAAATACTTTTGAGGACCTGGGCTAAGGGTTAATGGTTTGCTCCTGCTGTTCAGCCGGGGAAGAATCATTTTTAGCTCAAAACATATCTATGGCTTGCTGCCTTTAACCTTTACAGGGAGTCTCATCTTTCTGTAAACTCTCCCTCCGCTCTGTAATTTGAACCTTTCATCATGAAATTGACATTTTGTAGCAATTTCATAACACGAAAGTTAAAGGTGGAAACAACCTATTAGATGTTCTTCTAGTCTCCCTGACAGGTTTATCCAGCATTATTCCCTTGGTTCTCCCCAGCATTATTCGTCACTGCTCTCTTCAATGACTTGGTTCCACCCCTTTCATAGAATCATAGAATATTAGGGTCGGAAGAAACCTCAGGAGGTCATCTAGTCCAACCCCCTGCTCAAAGCAGGACCTAATCCCCAACTAAATCTACTCCTATGTTTTGCGATGCAGCCCAGTCGCACTGAGCACACACCATCATGACTTTATCTGGTATTACACGGCATAGTTCCAGCCTGTGCTTATCGAAGGTAAGCCATTTGAAGCAAGGATTACGTTACTGCTTTGGCCCACTTCTCCTACCGTACAGTGCCATGTACTCTGATGATGCTACATAGGTGACGGACTCATTCATTCCTTGCCCACTCTACACAATCCTATCAATCGCTGGCCCCGAGTGTCACAAATCACATGTTAAAGGCGTGCGGTGAGAGTCTGGTTGTAGAGTTTTGCTCACTTCCTCTGTATGTCCTGATTCTCCTCTCACTTGCCCGAGGTTTGCACCAGGACTCCATTGATTTCAATGGCATTACTCCTGATTTACATCAGTGTATGTGGGAATGGTGGTGGAGTGGAGGGAGCAGGGGTGACTTAAGGGCACAGGGCCAGAGTGTTGTATTCTATTCTATACAGTTTCTTATAGCACTTTTCCCTATTAAACATGGCCCTGTCTCAGACCAAACTGCATGTTGGCTGTTGGAAATGCTACAAAAGTGTCTCCTCAGAATAGGACTCTGTCCTCTACCCCTGAACTGACTGTGTTATTGGGACTCCTTAAGCTTCCATAAGCAGAGCAGGGTGCATGCTGCTCCAGCAGGGTGTGCCATATCTTTCTGGGATTTCCGATCTGATTCGTTCTCCTGGAGCTGTCTGCTTTCTAGGGCCCCATTCCATGAAATCCTGAGCCAGCAGGCTCCATAACCGCCTCCTTTACAGTCAGATGGGAAGTGTTTTCCTCCCACAGAGCTGTCAGAATTTACTTTCATTGCCCAAACGCCTTTCCCTCTCAGCAGGCATCAGAGATCAGGAAAACAAACGGAATATCAGCCACATCTCCTCCTGCTGGCTTCACTGGAGCCTGTTGCTGCGCATCTTTTTAAAAATAATTTAAGGCATCAGGCCCTGATGCTGCTCCATAAATATGGGTTATGAATTAGCTCAATGAAGTCAGACATAGCCTGACAAAGGAATATAGCGTTGTTGTGGGGGGATTCCGAGTATCTGTCAGGCCCTGGTTGCTAGGCAGTTGGGTACTAAGGCTCATAGCTGAATGTAGAGTCGGGACCAGGCCAAGGGCAGCGCTGAAACCATGGTCCAGGGACAGGCCTTGGGTCACAACCAAAGTCAGAGTGTGTAGGCAAACAAAATCAGGATCATAGTCAGAGCCCAGAAGCAGGCTGAAGGTCAAAGCTGGATTGGAGTTGGTCTGGGGACCTGGGGGTTAGGGGGCAGATGCAGGGCTGGAGCAGGGTTGGAATAGAGCACAGATAAGGCAGAAGCAGGCTGGAATAAGGCTGGGGCAGGGACAGGATCAAGGGCAGGCTGGAAGCCTGGAGATTCTGTAGCACCACAAGGCAGCAGGAGGAAGGTTCCTAGCTAAGCAGTGCTTGTTGCACAGACTCTGGTGGTGAGGGTGAAATATCTGTGCCTGAGGGTTATCTGAGCCAGGCCCTGCCCAGGAGCAGGCTGCTGCACCATGCCCGAGGGCTGAGTGACTGCAGGCTTTGCTTGGGGGATGAGTTAGTGCACCTACTGAGATTCTGGGGATGGGCAGGCGCAAGCTCACCCACAGCTAGAGGCCCCGCCCCCAGCCTGGGGGAGGGGGAAACCACTGAACCCAGAGCTCAGATAATTCTGGGGGACAGTAAATGAGACAACAGGGATGGGAGTGAGGGTCACAGGGTCAAAAGCAGGGAGCCAGAGGGGGACAAGGAGCAGAGAACCCTGGACAGTGCCCACTGCTCCTCAAAGTCATTCAAGGAGCCAGTGGACATGGCCCAAAGGAGCACTGCCTGGATATGTGATCTGAGGGAGGAGTGGAAATAGGCCCCACAGTCAGAAAGCACCTCACCACACAGGTGAGTTCGTGCAGCTGAATGAGCAGCCCTGGTCCGACTGTGGGTTTGCCTCACCATATCCAGTCATGGCAGTATTCCTGGGATGCACTACGGACGCCCCAGACTAAATCCAGGATCCCCAATCCATGGCTCTTCAGAACACCACATGCAATGTGCAGATTTGATGTTGCTATTTTTATTAATGTGTTTAGCTTAGGGCTGTCGATTAATCGCAGTTAACTCATGTGGTTAACTCAAAAAAATTAATCACAATTAAAAAAATTAATCATGATTAATCGCAGTTTTAATGGCACTGCTAAACAATAGAATACCAATTGAAATTTATTAAATATTTGTGGTTGTTTTTCTACATTTTTAAAAATATTGATTTCAGTTACAACACAATATAAAATGTACAGTGCTCGCTTTATATTATTTTTGGTTACAAATATTTGCACTGTAAAAATGATAAAACAAATAGTATTTTTCAATTCACCTCATACAAGTACTGTAGTGCAATCACTTTATCATAAAAGTTGAACTTACAAATGTAGATTTTTTTGTTACATAACTGCACTCAAAAACAAAACAATGTAAAACCTTGGAGCCTACAAGTCCACTCAGTCCTACTTCTTGTTCAGCCAATCGCTAAGACAAACAAGTTTGTTTACATTTACGGGAGATAATGCTGCCCACTTCTTATTTATGTCACCTGAAAGTGAGAACAGGAGTTTGCATATCACTTTTGTAGCCAGCATTGCAAGGTATTTATGGGCCAGATATGCTAAACATTCGTATGCCCCTTCATGCTTCGGCCACCATTCCAGAGGACATGCTTCCATGCTAATGACACTCGTTAAAAAAAATCCTTTAATTAAATTTGTGACTCAACGCCTTGGGGGGAAATTGTATGTCTCCTGCTCTGTTTTACCTGCATTCTGCCATATTTTTCATGTTACAGAAGTCTTGGATGATGACCCAGCATGTTGTTCGTTTCAAGAACACTTTCACTGCAGATTTGACAAAACGCAAAGAAGGTACCAATGTGAGATTTCCAAAGATAGCTACAGCACTCGACCCAAGGTTTAAGAATCAGAATTGCCTTCCAAAACCTGAGAGGTATGAGGTATGGAGCTTGCTTTCAGAAGTTTTAAAAGAGCAACACTCTGATGCAGAACCCGAACCACCAAAAAACAAAATCAACCTTCTGCTGGTGACATCTGACTCAGATGATGAAAATGAACATGCGTCGGTCCACACTGCTTTGGATTGTTATCGAGCCGAACCCATCATCAGCATGGACGCATGTCCTCTGGAATGATGATTGAAGCATGAAGGGACATATGAATCTTTAGCACATCTGGCACATAAATATTTTGCGACACCGGCTACAACAGTGCCATGCGAACGCCTGTTCTCACTTTCAGGTGACATTGCAAACAAGAAGCAGGAAGCAGTATCTCCTGCAAATGTAAACAAACTTGTTTGTCTGAGTAGGACGGAGTGGTCTTGTAGGCTCTAAAGTTTTATATTGTTTTATTTTTTAATGCAGTTACTTTTTGTACATAATTCTACATTTGTAAGTTCATCGTTCATGATAAAGAGATTGCACTCCAGTACTTGTGTGACGCTGACAGAACCGGGGACCTCTGGAGCTTACTGTATGAGCCTCTACTGCATGATCTAAAAGCCACATGGCCCTTAGCTAAGGCTGTAGCAGACTCCTTAATCTCTAAGTGGTGTTGGTGCCACAAGGGGGGGACAGAACAACAAAGCCAGCAGGTGTGTGTTACACTTGTATTAGGTGAATTGGAAAATACTATTTCTTTTGTTTTTTACAGTGCAAATATTTGTAATCAAAAATAAATATAAAGTCAGCACTGTACACTTTGTATTCTGTGTTGTAACTGAAATCAATATATTTGAAAATGTAGAAAACATCCAAAAATATTTAAATAAATGGCATTCTATTACTGTTTAACAGTAGGGCTTGACAGCCCTAGTTTAGATGTAAAATTTAAAAATATAGGCCCAAGGTTTGATTTTTTTTATTTGGTTACAGGTAATTTATTTAATTTAGTTTAAGAACATTGAGTGACACAATGAATGATACAATTTAACATTTTATTACATGATAAAACGAAAAGAACTACGCACAAAAGAATTAAAGTATAACAACTTAACATTTATACTTATATTTTTAAGATGAAATAACATTAAGGGGTGATTAGTTTTTTGATGAAGGAATTGGTGTAGGGTATTTTTAAGCTCTGTCTGATGGTATATGGAGCTCCCCATAAACTGGGTGCTATCCTCTTTATAGTAAATTATAAGCTAATTAACATTAAATTTACTTTTTTGCTACAATCTTTATTTTTTTGTAATTTAAAACCCAAATATATTCTACTTTTTATTTGCTATCAATATTAAACATTATTTTAATTATTATGTATGTTGTTGGAAATTCTGCAGTTATGAATATTAAAAAAAAAATTTATATAACACTTGTTAAAACAAAAACATGTTCCTGCATGACCCAAGATTACGCCTTAAGTCACTTATTAATAAAACTTTTATTTAGTTATGCTAACAACTTAACTTTAGCTAATATGAAACATAAACTTCAGGCCTAAAAGCCTGCTCCCTACTTGCATTTTAACACATTTTTTAAATTGCATTTTAACACCATTAGCATAAGCAAACATTACCCTCATGGTCTACAAAGGTACAAGAATGATTTGAGCTCTGGAAAATATGCCTTTTAACTTGAGACTAAAGTACAGGAGAACCTCAAAGATATGAACGCCAGAGTTAGGGACTTATTCGTCAACTGGATACCATGTGGAACCAGAAGTAATCAATTAGACAGTAGTGGAGACCAAAAAGCCACACAAAAATGGAAAATAGTGTTCTGCAGGGGTTCTCAACCTTTTCCTTTCTGAGGGTCCCCTCCAACATACTATAAAAACTCCAGGTCCCAGGGCCTCGCGGCTTTAGCTCTGTGGGGCTCGGGACTTCAGCCGCAGGGGGGAAGGAGTTCTCCGGACTTCAGTTATGGGGGGTGTGACGGGTTGGATCACAGAAACCCCCTTGGGAGCTGCCAACCGATGTGCAAAGGCTACCTCTGTTCCTGTTCTCCCTGCCAGCTCAGTGGTTTCAGCTCCCTGTCTTGCTGAAGCCAGACACACCCGTCTGCTCCAGCACAGACCCAGGGTCCAAATTACCTGCCCCAAAGCTGCAGGTTTACCTGAAAACAGCTCACAGAAGTGTGCTTGTCTTTAGCACTCAGAAGCCCAACTCCCAATGGGGTCTAAACCCAAATAAATCCGTTTTACCCTGTATAAAGCTTATACAGGGTAAACTCATAAATTGTTCGCCCTCCATAACACTGATAGAGAGATATGCACAGCCGCTCGCTCCCCCAGGTATTAATACATACTCTGAGTTAATTAATAAGTAGAAAGTGATTTTATTAAATACAGAAAGTAGGATTTAAGTGATTCCAAGTAGTAACAGACAGAACAAAGTAAGTTACCCAGCAAAATAAAATAAAATGCGCAAATCTATGTCTAATCAAACTGAATACAGATAATCTCACCCTCAGAGATGCTTCAGTAAGTTTTTTCTCAGACTGGACACCTTCCAGGCCTGGGCACAATTCTTTCCCCTGGTACAGCTCTTGTTCCAGCTCNATGTTCTTATAAAACTATTCCAGTTACATTATATTCACTTATTATCATGTTTTTACAAAACCATATAGACTGCACAACGTCACAGGGGGGTGTAGTGGGGCAGTCACCCTGCTCTGGCCCTGAAGGGTTAAAGCAGCCCTGGAGAGGGCTGTGGCTGGGAAAAGGTAGGCTGATGGGGAAAGCAGCCACAGCTGTGGCCAGCTTAATCAGGGCCCAGCTGACCCTTATAAGAGGGCTGTGGGCCAGAAGCTAGCACACAGATTCTCTCTCTAGCCTCTGAGGGAGAAGGACTTGCCTGCCTGGGAAGCTGAGAAGGGTATCTGGGGTGGAGCAGTGCGGGGGAAGGGCAGAGGGAGCTGGGGAGCTCCAGCCTAGCAAAGTCCCAGGCTGCAGGCTGAGTTAAGGGTCCACAAAAGGGTACTAGGGCTGCAGAGGGGCAGCCCAGGCAGAGGCAGCTGGTCCAACCCCCCTTGCTGATGATGAGTGGTTTACAAACTGCAGTCTGCCCCAGGGAGCAGGGGCTAGGCAGTAGCCACTGAGGCAAGGTGGGGATAGGGGGGTTCCCCTGGGAGGGGAGACCCAGACAGAGGGGGTACTGTGGTGGACAGAACCCCCGGGCAAAGGGCACCAGGGTCTGGGAAGGACATGGGGGCCAGCGGCAGGCAAGACATCAGCCGGCAGAGGGTGCTCCGGAGCTGGAAAAGAGCTAATTCCCTGGACAACCAGCAGGAGGTGCCGCACCAGTGAATCGTCACCCTGCCACAGGGGTGATGGGACTTCAGGCAGGGGTCTCAGGGCTTCTACCCCACAGAAGCACCAGGGCTCAGGGCTTTAGCTACGGGGGGAGCGCCAGGTCTTCCTGCAGTTCTGCTCCTTGCAGTTCTGCTCCAGAGCTCCCCCTGTAGCTAAAGCCCCAAACCCCGCTCCCTCTCCCACCCATCTGAAACCTGGAGCAGAGCCATGGGGAGACCTGAGCCCCAGCACCCTCCACAGGGCTGAAGCCAGGAATGGAGCTGTGGGGCTGAAGCCCCAAGCCCCAGCGTCCCCCCAGATCTAAAGCCCTGAACGCTGGTGCTCCCATGGCGAAGAAGCCCTGAGCTTCCCTCTCCTGCCCCCCACCCCACCCAGATCCTTGACCCCCACACACACACTGCGGCTGCAGCCCCAACCCCGCCCGGTGGCTGAAGTCCATAACCTCTTGTTCAGAGTTGCGAACATTTCAGAGTTACAAACAACCTCCATTCATGAGGTGCATAACTCGGCGCTTCTACTGTAGCTCAATCTATTTAGTTTATCCAAGAGAAGATTAACAGGTAACTTGATCGTGCTCTACAAGTACCTATATGGGGAATTGATTTCTGATAGCAGATTCTTCTTTAACCTAGCAGAAATAGGCATAACAAGAGCCAATCATTGGTTCGTGAAGCTAAAATTCAGAGAAGAAATAAGGTGCAATTTTTTAACCATGAGGATAATTAACCATTGGAACAACTTACTTAGCAATGTGGTGTTTTCTCCATCACTTGAAGTCTTGATAGCAAGGCTGGAGATCTTTCTAAATAATATGCTGTAGCTCAAACAGAAGTTATGGTCTTGATGAAGAAATTACTGGGTGAGGTTCGGTGCTCTGTGTTGACAGAAGGTCAGACGAGGTGATCTTAATTGTCACTTTTGACCTTAAAATCTGTGAATCTAAGCAGCTTTTCCAAGGCCCATATACACAGCAAGTCCAACCCAACCAGGGGAGCCATGTATCACACAGCTAAGACAAGACTGTAGCCCAATCAGCGTACATACTTAAAATTCCAAACGCTGGAAGTGTATTGTAAATGGGCAGAGAACAGAAGTGCTGTAACCCGTTGTCCTGACCCAGTTGTGTTGGTAGGGGCCATCAGTCCCTGGTGCATATACAAACAGGTCCTAGTGCTGACTGTTACATAACTAGGGAGCACTGTGTGATTTCCAACAGACCCCTTCATACTCTGCTCCTCCCTTCTGGAGAACAGAGGACAGAAGAAAATAATTGCTACCTCTCTCTTTTCTTTCCTGGTAGTTAGAGGAAGAAGGAGTGAGCCAATGGACGGTAAGGATGTATAGAGCTGGGAAGTTTGCAAGACTCAAAAAATAATATTTTGATTAACAAAATATATTATTCATCTTCATGAACCATTTCCCCCTGTAACTAAAATATTTTTCCCTAGGGAGTTTCTATTTAAAACCATGTTTTCTGACCTAGAAGGAGGGAAGCCCACGCTGTGCATTAGGGAACAGAAGACCCCTCCCACCCATAAAAAGGCTGATATACGAGGAGGTGTCTGGTATATTCAGAGTGGCTCAGAGTTCCTGGACCAAACAAGCAGTGTTTGGTGCAAGTCTGTAGCAGGGACAGCAAAGATGGCTGTAAGTCCTCAATCCTGGAACCAGCCCCAGTCCTTGCCACAAGATAATGTTCAGCAATCCTGAAGCTGTTCTATCTGATGCTTGTTGCCTTTGGCCGTGAGGGCCTGTTCTGGCAGCTGGAAGACAAAGCAGGGAGACGTAGCCAAACCAAAAGCCCAGATCTGAACTATCCCACAGCAGCTGCGCTGTCTGAAATTTGGATTCAAATATTGCATCTTGTGCCCATAGCGAACTCCTACACTCTGCTGCAGTAACCGGGAAATTCACACAGGGCGAGCATTAGCGAAAGCAATTATGCAAGGGACTGACAATAACAGTTTGGTTAGTGGAGGCACTCTTATAAAGTTAAATCAGTACATTTGGGGAGTACAGGAAACGATAGTGAAAACGAGTACAGGAAACCTAGTGAAAACGATCTCTTGTATATATTTTGTGACATGGTTACTCCTTTTAACCCACGCGGCTAGTCAAATTTTGGAGGCCCGTGCATTGTACCTGGTGGAGAAACTGATGATGGAGTCTTGTTTCTTTGATGCAATCTTGCTTATTTACAAAGCATGTACAAAATTCTGTTTCCTCAAACACAAGAGGAACCAAAAATCAGGAGATAGCTTTCTTGCTCACAGCACAAGCCAACTTCCTCAGGCTGTATGTGTCTGGCTTTCCTTCCGCTTCTCTCTCTCTCTCTGTGGTCCTTCAGTCTGAGCTGTGTCTCTCTCTCTCAAGACTTTCCTGGGGAGTATGGTAGTTTGTATTTGTGATTTGCTTTCTGTGTACTCTACCCTTCCATGGAGAGAAATCCCCTTTCCCCACTGCAGAAGCATCTGACAATTTGTGTTCAGCCAACAGCCTCCTCCAGGGGAGACAGATGTAGACGTATGTTCTCTCCCAGAGCCTTTACTTTTGTCCTTGCTTCTCTTCATCCTGGCTGCTATTTATGTATAAGAACTGATAACCTCTCCAGCCTCCTCCTTCTGTCTTTTGATGTTCATTTGTTTTCTTTGTCACATTGTGAGGCTCCTCCAGGGATCACAGAGAGATCAATATTTGAAGCAAATGTGAGTGAGAAAGTTGTAACGCCATAAAGAACAAACAATAAAAAGAACACAGGTTTACCCCCAGGCTGTTTTCACATTGAATTGGTATAAGTAGCAGCTATTTTTAAAACACTGCTGGTAATCTTAATTTTTACTGGCGTATTTGAATAAAGAAACCATGTAAAGTATACGGCACTAGCAAAGCTTGTCCCAACAGATAATCAATTAAACCAAGCCATATAGGGCCACATCCTCAGCTTGTGTAAATCTGTAGAACTCCACTGAATTCAGCACTGGAAAGCCATGTTTTGGAATAGTTCCTTTTTAATTAAGCTTGTGTCCAAGCAGATTTGTTCATATAGCCGGGCCTCAATTCTGAAAGCTTCCTAAGACTTCAACTCAGCAGAATTGTGTTGTGATGGCCCTTGGCTAAACATGGAAATAGCCAACCTGCTATATCACAATAAAACTGATAAATGGAGTTCAGGGATAGCAGGAAGGTGAGATGAAGTGTAATCCCTTGACATTTGCTGAATATCCCAAGTGGCTCCAAGAAAGACCGACAGTGCCATCTGAATGGCATGGACCACTGCAGTATAGCAGGGGCCCTGAAAAGGAGTCCTCCATGTATGGATCTCCCCTCCCTTGTGGAGAGAAAGGGGATTGTAAAAGCCAGAGAGCAATGTGTCTGTCTATTCAAGGCACTTATATACTCAGTACCACCGGATCTGAGCACCCCTTTAACGTCTCACATGGGGCTACAATCTTTAATGTATTTATCCCCACCACACTGCTCTGAGGCAAGGCAGTGCTGTCATGCCCATTGTACAGATGGGAAACTGAGGCACAGGGAGTCTAAGGCCTGGTCTACACTAGGGGGTGGGCGAGCTAAGTCAGTCTAAGTTATGCAACTTCAGCTATGAAAATAGCGTAGCTGAAGTTGACCTACTTAGATCTACTTACCGCGGTGCCTTCACTGTGCTAGGTCAACTGCTGATGCTCCCCCGTCGACTCCGCCTACGCTTCTCGCTCCGGTGGAGTACCGGAGTCGACGGAAGAGCGCTCAGCGGTCGATTTATCGCCTCTTCACTAGATGCGATAAATTGACCCCCGCTGGATCGATTGCTCCAGAGGTAAGTGTAGACATGCACTAAGTGACTTACCCATGGTCACAAAGAAAGACTGGCCTAGGTCTTCAGCAAGTGCGCTAACCACTGAACCAGCCTTACTCTCATCACCCCACCATAGTGTATTGGAAAATGTGTTTAAAATGAGAAAGTATTTCTTTAAGAGTAAGGGGTTTCCTGGTCCTGCTTACAGGCTGGGGGGGGCTCGGTAGGGAAGCATGTGATCTGGGTCTCGATCAGTCCGTCTGCAGCCAGCTAGCCTATTGTAAGGTGGGGTGTGTTGTGCTTCTCTGTTTTAGGGAGCAGCCTGCTTTGTCTCTTGCTGTTGTGGGTTCTTGTGTGTTATCGTTCTGAAATCTCAGAAACCAAGTAAACAACAAGGAGTCCGGTGGCACCTTAAAGACAAACAGATTTATTTGGGCATAAGCTTTCGTGGGTAAAAAAACCTCACTTCATGCATCTGAAGAAGTGAGGTTTTTTTACCCACGAAAGCTTATGCCCAAATAAACCTGTTTGTCTTTAAGGTGCCACCGGACTCCTTGTTGTTTTTGTGGATACAGACTAACATGGCTACCTCCTGATACTAGAAACCAAGTAGTGTTACATTGCAACCTTCCAGCAAGTGTCTTTTTAGGGGTTTTTTTTTAATCTAACTTCTCTGTGTATATGTCATGAACATAACAGCCAACAGCCCAGAAAGGGTAATATACCATTCTGTGCGCACCTAGCTACGCTGCTAGGGAGCAGAGGGGATAGCTGGGAGCCAGTAACTGGGCCTCTGTGTTGAAGAGCTTTACCTCCTGCAGCTCCCTCCCCTGGGATCATCTCCAAAAAATGAACTGAATGAAATTTGTTCCATTGTTCCACAAATCCCCTCGCCTTGGAGTTGAGACCAAGGATGACACTTTTCAGCCGTCAGAAAAACATTTTGTAAAATGGTGCGTGAGTGAAAAACGGGGACTTGAACAGAAACTTTTGCAGACTAAGCCACAGCACTTACTGTCATCAGTTGCTATAGTTCCTTAGCTAGAATATATATATTTGCCTTAGGACTTTGTACTAGAGCCCATCAGTACAGTATCAGAGCTTGTTAATATCTGAGATCTGCATGGCTTCCCGGTGCTGGCTTTAACCCATAATGCCATAACGTGCTTTGGCCCCAGGTTACCTGAATGATCAGCTCTCTCCCTTTCACATGCCACCATGTTGTCAATCAGCAGGCCCTTAAGCTGCAGCTTCCTTAAAATAAACAAGAGGGAGCTGCTGGCAGGACATTCTCTGTGAGGGGTCCTCAGTTTGGGGACTCTCTCTCCCCTCCCTGGGCCACCAGAATCCAGATTTATTAGCCTTCTGGGCATGCTGTGAAGCCCATCTCTTCCCCCTCTCTGTTAAGGCTGCTGGGTGGGAATGAACTGTTTCTGGCACTCCTTTGTCATCTGTTTGTTGTCATTTTAATGTGTGGGCTAAAGACCCAGAGCACTGCGTGGCTGCCTATAAATGTTAAACTCTTGAAAAATAAATGAATTAGATCGGCACCGCAAGGTCCCTTGTGGTTTCATGCATACAACACGTTCTCTGTTAATAAGGATTCATCTTGGACATGAAATGTCTGTCACTGTCCCTCTAGCCCCATAACTGTGAATGGTGTGAAATTTCTCTCAATAGGAGCTACCCTTTTAGTGCTACTCTTGCAGAAGATCCACAGTCCAGTGGGAGTATGCGTTTTTCTGCTGAAAGGTGCTTATGGCTGCCATTCATGTGGGTCTTAGATCCAAAGACAACCACAGACCTGGTTAAACCAGTGGCCTGCCAGGCACTCTTTCAGGCTCAACAGAAGGGAAATTGCTGGGGGACAACCAGCCGAGGCACTAGACTGCATGATAGATCAGGAGTTGTGAATGTGACACTGAGAGGTAGCAGAAGGAAGTGGATTTCTGAGCAAGGAAACTTCCTGCAGTTTGTTTCTACCGTGTTCACGGAAATAGGACTGAGGGTGCATTTTTTTTTGTCAGTAAATAAAATTACATCAAGGATGTACCTGATGCTTTCCACTGATTTCTCATCCTAAAGAGAACAGCCCTGGTCTCGGGATATGTAGCTCCCAGCTGAAAGCTGGTGAAGCAAGAGACTTTCAATGCTGTAAGGCAGTTTGATTGCTTTAAAAGTTTACAAATACAGAGCCAAATCCTGGGCGCTCTAGTCAGTTTTTACACAGAACTTACCCAAGTTACTTATTAACTTTAAAACTAAGAATTTGGCTTATAGAGGACAATATATGTTGTAAAATACATTCTGTTTCTTCTGGAATTATTCCCTATCCCTCTCTATGCCATCAGAAATTCAAAAGAGTGGCCTCTTATTTGATTGCTAATAATTATTGTATTACTATTATATTGAAGACCCATAAGCATATTTTTCATGTTTTACCCTCCTGCATAATTAGTGGCTTCTACCTTACTTTCTAGATTGAGCCAATATCTCAAGTGGCACAACTGGGTTACATTACCAAGGGGTCTAAAGCAATTTAATCCATCACGAAGCCAAAAATGAAAAACAACAACAATGGTATGTAACTGAAAATGTATTATCCAACTTCCAGAAGAAAGCCCTGGCATTTGGCTGTATCGTTGAAATCAGCACGTGGAACAAGAGGAACGCCAGATGCAGTGTTTAATGTAGAAACCTCCCAAGAAAGAGCATTTGGAACCAATCCCTTTTAATGAAGGAGCATCAGTGGTGCTGGAACACTTTTAATCATGGGGGTGCTGAAAGCCAGCCCCCTTACCCCTGTCCGTTCCCCCCCCCCCTCCAGAGCTGGGACTGGGAGCAGGGCCGTGTCTCTGGGAGGGGGGGACCCAGACACGGGTAAGGGGGGCAAGACTGGGGCCACAGCTAGGGGGAGGTACAGGGCCAGGAGCGGAGCCCCGTGCAAAACCTGAGGGTGCTGCAGCAACCCCCACACCCCTAGTTCCCATGCCTATGATGAGTATATTCCTACTTGACCTCAGAAGCTCACCACTATTGACTTGGCAGGAGAGTAAGTGCTGACTTGCAGATATGAATGACCCCTGCTGTTAACAAGTCTAAGTCCATGAGCCTCACCAAAAAAGTGAAAGAAGTTCTCTGAATCTCACAAACAAAACAAATCCTGGACTAGTGGAAAGCTGCTTCTCTTCACTTTCAAGGCCCTTCACCATCAGCCCGCAACCTACCTATCCTCTCTCATTCGCAATCAGGCTGTTGATGCTGGCATCTGATTGGCCCATGATGCCAGCCTCCGCTGCCCACATGCTAGATTTTCATACAAGCACCTTTGTGCTTCTTCCCATGATGCTCCACTTACTTAGGAGGTGCTCCTCGTAAACCTCCACAAAGATACCTCATTATCCACCTTCAAGTCCTGTCTCAAAACTCTCCTTTGCCACGACGCCTAAAAAAAAACTTGACAACGGGTGGGCCGCAGGTGCGTTGAGACCACTGCCTGTCGTGCTGACCAGTACTGTCTCGTTTACTTGCACTCCCCCATCTGTCTATAGCCATCTGTCATCTCTTGTCTTATGCTTAGATTGGAAGCTCTTTGGGGCAGGGACTGAGTTTGTTTGTTTTTGTACAGCACCTAGCACAATGCAGTCCTGCTCCATGACCGGGGCTTTTTGGTGCTATGTTTAATAAAATTAATAATTTGTCTGATTAAAATGTGTCCTTTAATCTCCCCTCACATACACTATGGTTGCCATTATAAAATCAGAATTTGCTAGCAGTGTAGCCAAATTATTCATTATAATTAGTTTGCTAGGAGTTCCGTGCAGATGAATTTAGCTGCACTGTGAGTCATTTGCCCAGTTACAGAAACAAATGCATAAATGAGTGGCGCCACCTGTTGGTCAATTTTACAGGATTTGTATTTTATTATAATTATTTCTAGTNGTGCTATGTTTAATAAAATTAATAATTTGTCTGATTAAAATGTGTCCTTTAATCTCCCCTCACATACACTGTGGTTGCCATTATAAAATCAGAATTTGCTAGCAGTGTAGCCAAATTATTCATTATAATTAGTTTGCTAGGAGTTCCGTGCAGATGAATTTAGCTGCACTGTGAGTCATTTGCCCAGTTACAGAAACAAATGCATAAATGAGTGGCGCCACCTGTTGGTCAATTTTACAGGATTTGTATTTTATTATAATTATTTCTAGTAAAACATGGTTGCAGGTGTTTATTGAGTCATGACTTTTTATTTGCATTGCACCATATACTGGGTAAATGTGAGAAAGGGCAAAGCAACTGAGTGGATTGAACCTAAGTCTAGGCGCAGGAACAGCTGAGTTTTAGCTGTGCTCTGACACTGAGGTTCAATTAGTTAATGTTCACACACTTCTTTGGCCCAGTAAAGTAATAGATCAGACCCAACTATTCGTTTTCTGGGGTCGTCACTATTATATGCAAAGAACTGGAAAATGATCCGGATTTGAAAGTAGAACAAGTGTTGAATTAATCACTGATGAGCACTTTTGGCTTAGAGTAACCCATATTAGCAGTA
Source organism: Platysternon megacephalum (assembly GCA_003942145.1). Taxonomy (NCBI): domain Eukaryota; kingdom Metazoa; phylum Chordata; order Testudines; family Platysternidae; genus Platysternon; species Platysternon megacephalum. Next base: position 737,823 of record QXTE01000386.1, on the reverse strand, counting down.
GGACTACAAGACTTGAAGGACAGGACTCAAGACCTCGTGGTTCTATAGTGCTGCTTGGTTACAGAACTGTTTGTGTTTGCCTGGATTCGTGCTGAATAAAAGCCATAAAGGGATTGAAGTTTTTGGCCTCAGGCTACTTCCTCTGGAATCCCCAAGAGAACTATTTGGCCTGTTTGTGACAATGGTAGCCCAGGAACTTCGTGTTCAGCCTTTACAAAACAAACTCCCCACTCAGGCCAACGCATGGGAGTTTGCCTCAATAAGGACAAAATGAAAGTGGAAAGGGGCCACTGGATATTAATAGTCAAGTTACTACTCAGCCTTGATGGCCTGTCTGGCGTTTTCTCCTTCTAGACCCTGTGTGCTAAGAAGCATGGGGAAAGCACCCCATTAAAATGTGTAAGTCCACCACCTTATCCTCCTATAAAACCCACTTAAAACCTACCTCTGCCATGATGCCTCCATGTCACTCCCACCTGGCATTGGCTAGGCAAGCGTAACTCTGCTTTCATCCTAAATGTTTCCTTCATGTGGTCGTCCACTTCTTGCATCCATTCTGACACCTAAATTGTAAGCTCTCTGGGTAAATTGTTCTTCTTAACCTCTGAGGATAGGACAAGAAGCAATGGGCTTAAATTGCAGCAAGGGAGGTTTAGGTTGAACATTAGGAAAAACTTCCTAATTGTCAGGGTGGTTAAGCACTGGAATAAATTGCCTAGGGAGGTGGCGGAATCTCCATCACTGGAGATTTTTAAGAGCAGGTTGGACAAACACCTGTCAGGGATGGTCTAGATAAAACTTAGTCCTGCCATGAATGCAGGGGACTGGACTTGATGACCTCTTGAGGTCCCTTCCAGTCCTATGATTCTAAAGGACTGTCTTCTTTACCTGTTTGCTGAGTGCCATGGGGTCCTGATCCTTGATTAGCGTTCTTTGACATTGCCATAACAGAAGTAATAACAATAATGCTATGTATCAAAAGCAGATCTAGAGCAAAATTAACTGGTGCTGTGCACACCCAGGTGCTTGCAGAAATAGTACAAAGAGACCTAGAGATATTAGAAATGGGAGCAGGAAATAAGAAAATGACAATCAGCTTGGACAATTGTGAGCTAATACAGCTGAAGAAAAGTCATCTAAATCACGTATATCCAGGACGGGGAAACCTGGAAAGACATAATGTCAAAAAAAGAGAGATCAAGATAACAGTGGCCAATATGCTAAATCTGAGTTTGCAGTGGGATAGGTCAGCAAAAAGCCTACTGCCATGGTTGGATTGTATACCCAGGGCAGGAAGCTAGCCCGTCCCCTGTGACACCATTCTATGGAACCCTGCTTGCTTTCCCTAAAAGAACAAATATAAACTCAGGGAACATTAGATTTGTTATCGGTGTATGTNATGCAGGGGACTGGACTTGATGACCTCTTGAGGTCCCTTCCAGTTCTTTGATTCTAAAGGACTGTCTTCTTTACCTGTTTGCTGAGTGCCGTGGGATCCTGATCCTTGATTAGTGTTCTTCGACATAGCATTATTGTTATTACTTCTGTTATGGCAATGTATCAAAAGCAGATCTAGAGCAAAATTAACTGGTGCTGTGCACACCCAGGTAGAACGTCTTTATCATGTTTCTCTGGATCTCTATAATCTTTACCCTCGTCCTTTATTCTTAATGACAATCAGCTTGGACAATTGTGAGCTAATACAGCTGAAGAAAAGTCATCTAAATCACGTATATCCAGGACGGGGAAACCTGGAAAGACATAATGTCAAAAAAAGAGAGATCAAGATAACAGTGGCCAATATGCTAAATCTGAGTTTGCAGTGGGATAGGTCAGCAAAAAGCCTACTGCCATGGTTGGATTGTATACCCAGGGCAGGAAGCTAGCCCGTCCCTTGTGACACCATTCTATGGAACCCTGCTTGCTTTCCCTAAAAGAACAAATATAAACTCAGGGAACATTAGATTTGTTATCGGTGTATGTAAATAGCTCAGGATTTCCTTTCTGAGCAGTAAAATGAGTGTCTCTCTGACCTCTGCTTAAACTGGAAACACAAGTGGGAGACAAGACAATGCCAAGCTGCTCTGTGCAGTGCTAAACACCAGGAAACTGCACTAGTCATACAGGCACATACCAGGGTGATGCTAGAGCTCAGCTTTCATACCCGGATACAGAAATGGGGGGTGGGGAGGGGCATCACTTTAGGGCTTGACTTTTGACACACTCCATGAATAGCCCCATTTCTTTCAATCGGATTCCTTGAGGAGTAAGGTGCCGCTCAGTCTGCCTGTGTATACAGGTCTGTCTCATCTTACGCTGGGGTTACGTTCCGCGGTCAG
>QXTE01000386.1:709415-734925 GCA_003942145.1 Platysternon megacephalum | reverse complement strand
AAAGCAGCTATCAAATCCCCCCTCACTCTTCTCTTCTGCAGGCTAAATAACCCCAATTCTCTCAGCCTCTCCTTATAAGTCATGTGCTCCAGCACCCTAATAATTTTCATTGCCCTCCACTAGACTCTCTCTAATTAAATATATGGAGATATACCTATCTCATAGAACTGGAAGGGACCCCAAAAGGTCATCGAGTCCAGCCCCCTGCCTTCACTAGCAGGACCAAGTACTGATTTTGCCCCAGATCCCTAAGTGGCCCCCTCAAGGATTGAACTCACAACCCTGGGTTTAGTAGGCCAATGCTCAAACCACTGAGCTATCCCTTCCCCCACATCCCTTCTGTAGTGGGGGGCCCCAAACTAGATGCAATACTCCAGGTGTGGCCTCATCAGTGCCGAATAGAGGGGAATAATCACTTCCCTCGATCTGCTGGCAATGCTCAGTCTGCTGGCAATTTATTAATGAGAGTATTTAACAGTTCTGAGGTGAAGAGATCCCAATCACTATTCCCAAAATTCTACACAGCCGTGGCTCTAACGGGCAAAAGAGTTTTCATTTGCTAGGTGATTGTGTTCTCCCTACTGCTCGTTTCAGAGAGAACATTTGTAAACACGTCCAATCACATCTGACCTTCTTAGACTCTAAAGGAAAAAGGGCACCTTCCATGGAATCAGACAGTTTTCATTTTGAAAATTCTTTCTGGGTCCTTGCTACTGCAGAACACAACCTGATTATTTCCATTGGGATTCATTACCTTCCACGTGTTTGAGGTGCAATATTAGAGTCTGGCGATGAATTGTGACAACCACTTTCTATTTAGACCTTCCCAGTCTGTCACTCTCTCTATGGGATCTATAGATTGCGAGTTGCTATAGAAGCTAGGGACTGAATTTCATTGAAATTGACACAAGAAAACAGGACAGGACAATACTGATTTATTTCACAGCTCCAGCCACCCAACCCCTCTGCAGGATACCTAGAGCCTGATTCTGATGGCTGCTATTCATAGGGAGTCTTAGGGTATGTCTACACTGCCATAGAATGCCCATGGCTGACCTGTGTCAGCTGATTCGGGCTTGGACTGCGGGGCTATGAAAGTGCAGTGTAAATGTTTGGTGCTGGAGCCCCGGCTTAGGGATCCTCCCCCACTTGTGGAGCCCGGGCTCCAGCCTGAGCCCACATGTCTACACTGCAATTTTATAGCCCCTCAACCCAAACCAAAGTCAGGTGACATGGGCCAGCCATGGGTGTTTTATTGCAGTATGGGGGTATGTGCATGCAAAATTTCCTGCAGCACAGAATGTACTCGTTTGGTTCCAAGCCACTTTGCAATGCAGTTATTTAGGGAAAGGTTTGGACATTATTTGCATTGATTGACTTTCTCCATAGACTGAAGCAAAGGAACAAACCATGCAGAAAGTCGGCATTGTTCGGTAACGTGTTTTGTCTAATCATCTGGACAGCCCGAGTCCATCTTAATTGGAGTTGGCTGTGACGGGGGCCTTTATTTACAAACATTTATGGTAAAAATTCTGACTGATTAGCTGTATGGACAGCGTCTCCTAGGAGTTCTTCAATGCAGCTATTTAAATAGCCCCTGCACGGGTGCATCAGATCCAACTTCCCAGCTCTGTTTCATGTCAAACCTCAGCAGTGATAGGAAAAAAATCCACACGGACAAGGCATCCTCCCCATTTCATGGCTTTCTCCAGGGATGACCTAGGTTGGGAAAACTATGTGTCGCTCGCTGGACACGAAATGTTATAAAATGAAGCACAAGTGAAACCCTGAGCCTGGAAGTTGACTGTCCTGTGGCTCAGCAAAACCTTTCTGGAGAAAACTGCATCAATAGCCAGTTTAGGCCATGATGCCAAGACCTCCATTGGAACAGGATGGAAATCTCTTACATAGGCTCTTCTGCTAGATTGAACACTCCGCAGCCTCACTGCCTGCTTTCCGTAGGTTCCTGAGCTGTCATATAGGCATCCTGGCCATATGCCCCATTTAATTGTGTGTCAGAGCAGCTCTCAAATGGAGTTAATTCCTAAGTACAAGCCATTGGGATGAGACAGCAGCTTAGGAACTGTAGGAGCTCACTTCAGAAAGGCAGCCTGAGAAATAATAGGCAGAACCTGAATCTGTGTGATTTTTTTTGTCTTGTCTCCAAGAAGCTTTAGCTCTGGTGAAAGGTGCTGGACTGAAAGTCCTGGAGAATGAGATTCTCTGCTGATCCACCAAATCGTTACAAGAAGAGAGTAGCAGTCCAGTCTACAAGCCAGCTCAGCCCTGAGCCTCACCAACCTGGGCTAGAGCATAAGGTTGCAGACTATATGCTGGAATAGTAGCTGGAATTAGTTGTTGGCTCTGTGCGTGTTACCGGTGTATGCTGTGCCGGCTTTATGCAGATAGCTGACACAACAGACCTCAATCAAACTGCCCACAAAGACCACAGACTTGGTTTCTGTAGCAAAGGCCCTCGGCCAGATTTATTGTCAACGGAGCTCCCTGGGGTCAATGTCTACAGTTACACTAGCACATGCATGCCTGTTGCAATGGACTCAGTGCAGTGAATGGTGGGACTTTCCATTCCCCCCTTCAGCTGGCCAAAGACACTCCCTTTGAGAGCCCTCTTTATACACCAATACAAACAAGTTACTCATTGCCCCTCTGACATAGTTAGTTACCACCCTTTACCTTGTACATGTTGGTTCAATCAAAACATGTCTATCCATCACCCTGTCATCCTGACCTTATCTTTAAGGGCGGGGGCTGGGGGGTGTCAGTGTGTCCTTGTATCATCTTCAGGGAGGGTGTTTACACCGTAACCCTGTATCGGGATGTTCTGGTACCACCCTTCTGGAATGTGTTTTGTGTGAGTGTCCTGTGCCTAGTACTGGACTGTGTGTGTTTTTGCAAGACCAGTCCTGTTCTTGCCACGTTCTGTGAACTTGCAAGCTGGCATGTTTTATAACAGGGCCTGGCTTCTGCTCACAGCCTGACTTTTACTAACTTTGCTTTATATCAGCAAGGTCTGATCACTACTTTAGTTCAGGCCTCATACCAGGCCTCTACTACCAGGCCTCATGTCTCAGGCTCTCTCTTTCTACTACAGTAACTGCAGCCCCTCTAACACACTTGTGCAATGTAGTAAGGCCAGCAGATAGGTCATGTATCCTGTGGCCCCTCCACTTGCCCATCTGCAGCATGGCCTCACTGTCTTCTACACAAGCTTATATGAGACCAGCTTGGCACACAGATGAAGTTGAGGCCCCACAACCTGAGGATTAAGTAGTGCACAGTGCCTTGCACCAACCCTCCATCCAAAAGTGAATTTTACTCATTAGTGCTAATGATCGAGATAACCCAGGGCCAGATCATCCCATCAAATGTGTGCCATACTGAGGGCTGATCAGGTCACTGCTGCTCCAATATTCGGATTTATTTTTAGGAGATGATGGGATGGATGGTCTTATTGCTAAGGCAGTGGCCTTGGACTCAGGAGATTTGGGTTCAATTCCTAGTTTTATCCCTGACTTCCTGTGTGACCTTGGGCAACTCACTTAGCCTCTCTGTGCCTCAGTTCCCCATCTGTACAATGGGGATAATAGCATTTTGTCTCTCTTGTTTATGTAGATTTCAAGCTTTGGGGGGCAGGGATGGTCTCTTAATGTGCCTGGCTCCTAGCATGACGGGATCCTGAGTTTGATTAGGTCTTGTGAGTGGTGCAGATTGAGGGGTATAGCTGTGTCAAATTGTAAACTCTGTTTTGTTTTGTGAATGCCATTTTGCTTGTAACCTTCCCTGCAACTTCCCTTTGCATGGCCTAATAATATTAATTATTTGTATTATCATAGCACCTAGGAGCNTCTCTCGTCTCTCAGTGCCACTAGGCGGGACAGAACATCACACCCAGGAGGTGTGTGGGTTACATAGGCATATCCCAAGTATAAGATAAAAGGATGGCTACAGGACAACTGACGGGGGAGAACACGGAAACTAGGAGACAATATTGGTCAGCGTGATAGGTAGTGATCTCAGCACATCAGCAGGCTAACTATTGTCATTGTCAAACTTATTGTAGACCTCGTAGCAAAGGAGGATTAATGTGTGAGTTTTGTGGATGGTTAACAGCAGCTCCTCCCAAGTATGGGAGAAAACACAAAGGTGCTTGTTTGAAAATGTAACAAGTGGGTGATGGAGGCTGGCATGAATGGCCAATCAAAGATGGGAGTCAACCTTTCAATACTGAATGAGAGATGATAGGCAAGGTGGGGACAGGCCAGGAAGTTCCTTGAAAGTGAAGACAGGTAGCTTCTGTTTGATGCAATGGAGAAGAGGGAGCTGGTGGAAGGATGCAAAGAGAAAGGTGACACGGTCAAAGTCATGGCTAGGAAAACGATCTTTGCAGCAGCATTCTGAATGGATATGAGTGGGGCAAGACTGAATTTGTCACAACCAGAAAGAAGGATGTTTCAGTAATCGAGACATGAGATGATGAGAGCCTGGACAAGAGTTTTAGCTATGTGGATGGATAGGAAAGGGCATCCCACAGAGATGTTATTTGGGAAAAAATCTGCAAGACTTAGACACAGCCTAAATTTGAGGACCTACAGAGGGTTATGTAACAAACATACCCTGAGTCTGTCACAGTAGGTACCTCTACAACACAAATAATAATATTAAATCAATGAAGTATAAATAAATCAGACTAGCAATGAGACCACACCCCCTCCCGATTTTCTGGTAGTTTGCAAAGCTCATTTCCAGTTCGAAGACCAGGAAGTTTCCATGGATGAATTCTAAATGCATAGCAGATGGAGAATATTGGTCTCCAATATAATATTTTTTTAATGAGCCTGCAAAGGAAAAGTTCGCACAGGACACCGTAAATAGAGAGCGCCGTTTCCTCCCTGCTTCAAAGTGGGAGCCAGACAGAGTGTTCCAAACAACAGTGCATGCAACCAATGTACAGTCTTAAAGCAAGGTCAGTGGGGCAGATGTGTCACTTTCAGTTGACCGCTTGTGTAGCGTGAGAACTGTTCCCGAATAATGGAAAGATCTTATGGGCAAGCTACGGAGCTCTCTAAACAACTTGGCTGGACACAGCACATGATGCGCCCTGCACCATTTCCACATTGCTGAACGCTCTTGGGAACAGTCGTGCTCCTGCCGGGACGGTAGGGATAAAGGACACATTGAGATGAAAATCGTAACAATTGTTAAGGGAAAAAAACAACCTACACAGCCACCGGTGCAATCCCTCCTGTCCCTACGATATACAGGCACTTCAAACAGGGGCGCCATTTCAGATTTTGGTGTGGGAGGAGCATCTTTAACCATGATTTCCAGGGCTATTTTCTACTGCGTCAATAGTCCACAGTCACTTAAAAATTAGCCCAATCTACTTATTTAAACAATTTAACACTACAGTCTATACCTTTAAAAAGAATCACTATCTAGAGTATAATTAAATGATGGATGTTAGCAGCGTAGAGCTAAAACAAACATTTTGGCAGCCAAATCATACAAATTGTTCAGATTGGCTTAGGTTTATGTTCACTGAAGGTTTTATACAAACAGGGATGATAAATACAAAGGATTAAGTTGGAAGGAAGTTCCTAGTGTGTTGCTGTAAGGATTTGATAGAGTAAACATCACCTCCATGAAATTCACTGATGTACTCAAGTTTGTGAGACTCTGCCACCCTCAGAAATGTTAAACAGTAAGTACCACAGGAGATAAGAATGGCTGGAAGAGAAGATACAGCAGAAAGCTGCAAAATGGCTGCTTGGGGGGAGCAGCAGCTCCTCAAAAGGTATCTGGGAAAAAGGGCCTAGAAAAGTGCAACCCACTCTGGGAAGATTTGATAAAATCCTCCAGGCATTCACAGAGGAATTGGTGTTTGTGTCACAGCCTATGGACCTGCGCCAAAGCCCATTGCTGGCAAAGGAAAGACTCCCACAGACACGTGGGACTACATGGTAGAATAAATGGCCACACTGGGGTACTGCCATTCGCTACAAAATTAAGAGAGTTGGAAAAAATTGGAAAGTTTTAAGTGTAATTTACACAATATTTGTGGTGGTGGCAGCTCATGCTTGTTTCTTCACAGCAGGGAAAGTTTACAGGTTTTCTGTTCTGCAGCACGGCTCTTGCAGCCTGGCTGTGCTTTACTTTCTCCATTTATGTAAGTGTAGACAATGAAAAAAAAATCAGTTCTACAACTTTTAATTCATTTCACTTTCAATGTCCTGGTGCTCCAATGTTTAGGTTTCAAACACTGCCCAGGAATCTTGGTCTAAGAACTATTTTCGGTCAGATATGTAGCCTTTTTAAAAAAAAAAAATGGTTTTGGAACCTTTTTTGTAGGCTATGATTTTATAACTTAGGGTTTGTTTGTTTTTAATAAGTTATAGATGCTGGAATTGGGGGTGCAACACCTGGCTAGAAGTGGTTTCCATCATATACAGGGCCGGCCAGTGGTTGCATGATCTCTAGGTTATTCTTGGGCATGATATTTGTGGAGATCTTTCTAATTCATCATGAAAGAAATGTTCAGATTATGTGTTGTAACTTGATCTTTCACCACTAACATAAATGAGCTGATGCTAAGCTACAGGGGTTAAGATGAACGTTTAAAAGTTTGTCAAGGGGGAAAGTAGTATTAGAGACAAAGTATGTGCATTAATTAACAAATGAAGGGGGGGGGTGAAATTAATGATGGCTCAAAAGTAGCTGAGGTACCAAACTTTAAAAAAAATCTCTTAANGAATAAATGAAGACTCGGCACACCACTTCTGAAAGGTTGCCGACCCCTGATATAGAGTGTAATTAAATTATGGATGTTAGCAGCATGGATCTATAATAAATTTTGGGTTACAGATTGTTCAGATTGGTTTGGGTTTATGTGCACTGAAGGGTTTATACAAATAGTTGTGATAAATACAAAGGATGAAATTGGAAGGATTTGAGAGAGTAAACATCACTTTAATGAAATTCACGGCTGGTACTCCATTTTGTGAGACTCTGCCACCCTCAGAAATATTAAGGAGTAAGTAAACAGGAGCTAACATTACTTACCAGTTGGAAGAAAAGACAGAACACAGCTATACAATGGGCGCTTAAGGGCAGCAGTTGCTTGTATCTGCACATGTAAAGGAGCAGCAGCTCCTCAAAAGGTGTTCTAGGAAAAAGATCCTAGAAAAGTGCAACCCTGGGGAGATTTGGTAAGATCAGGGCATTCCCAGAGGAATCAGCATTTGTGTGTAACAGCCTATATGGCCCTACCTGGTACCCTGGCCCAAAGCCCATTGCTGGCAAAGGAAAGACTCTCACAGACAAGTGGAACTAACTGGCAGAATAAATGGCCACACTGGGGTAGTGCCATTCCCCAGAAAAGTAAAGAGTTGGAAAAAATGGAAACATTTTAAGTGTAATTTAAACAATATTTGTGGTGTGACCACACATGTTTGTTTCTTGACAGCAGGGAAAGATCTCAGGTGGTCATTCTGCCGTGCGGTTCTTGCAGCCTGAAACCCCCAAAACTGGGCTGTTTGTGGGGATAATTATCCCCTGAATGTGGCTGGGGCAGCAGCCCCCTTTCCCGCCTGAGTAGCCCGGTGTCTACTGGTGTCACAAGGGGCTGGCTCCTGCCTTTGTAACGTGTCACCATGGGAAGGTGAGGGGCAGATCATGAGGAAATCTGCAGCCAGCATCTTCTGACCTAAGCCCAGAGCTTCCTCCTTCCCCCCCCCCCCCCCCCCCCCCCCCCCCCCCCCCNGCTGCAGAAGCTCCCAGCCCTGCTATTGGCTCTGCCAGATACCCCTCTGCATTCCTATTGGCTGAGCAAAAATTAGCCAGCCCAGGGAGAGGAGGAGGGAGAAGAGTGAGCCGCATTGCTCCTGGCTGGTGAGGGAAGTGGGGGCAGAGGAGTAAGTGAGGCAAACAGCTTGCATTGCTCTCGCTCTGGGCTGGTGAGGGGAGGAGGCAGAGGAGCAAGCAGTGTTGCTCCCAGCTAGCTGTAAGAAACTCAGGGGTGGGGGGGAGCTGCAGCCCTCCACTGCCCTCCCTAAATGGCACCCTTGACTTCAAAGGGCTCAATGGCTTCCTATGGACCAACTACTGTACCAGGGATGAATGAAGCAGTTTTCATAAAATATGGTCTGACCTGAATCTTACATGGATTATGATCTCTCTGGAGTAGGGACAGTCTTATTTATTGTTCATCGGTACAGTGCGGAGTAAAATGGGACCCTGATTCTTGCCTGGGCATTACCCTAATACAATCATACGACCCGTTTTCACTTAGAACTCAAACCAAGGTGAACGTGACTGTAACAGGGCCAGCCGTCTTCTGAGTACCCCCCTCCTGGCCAGTAGCGGCGCCAGCATTTCCGGCGCCCTAGGCGGCGGAAGGTCCCGCCCCCGAAATGCCGCCCCCAACAGCGGCGGCGGAAGGTCCCGCCCCCAAATTTCCACGGCCGGCCAGGGCGCTGGCGCCCCTCAAATGTTCGCGCCCTAGGCGACCACCTAAGTCACCTAATGGGTTGCGCCGGCCCTGCTCCTGGCCAGAGGTCACTCTGCAGTGCCCTGCTAACAAATTACCAGATTTCTGCCCTTTTCAAGGCCCCCTAACTCAGTCTATGGGTAATTAAAACATTCCCCTCCTGGGTTTCCATTTATTTAGTGCTTAAATACTGGCCCTACGGGTCCCAGCCCCCACTTCAGTCACTCTCTCACTTTAGGTAGGCAGTCCCCATCCCTTCTTCCTGGAACTAAGTCCCAACACAAGTCTCTCAGACTTTACCTGGTTGGAGCTCAGCCTTCTTCAGCACTCTGGCTTCCAGGTCCCCAACCTTTCTCCCAATCAGGGTCTCTAGCAGCCTCCTGCTCACTTGCCACTCTCTTGGTTTCAGGGCCTTCCCTGCAACAGCCTTTTATATTCTCTGCAGTCTCTCAACCATTTCCTGAGCATCCCCCGCCCCCTCATTGTAGCCTTCTGGTGCTCTTTATAGGGCTAGCACGGTGTTCTCACCCAGGTGTAATACATTGTGTAATCAGGATTGGCTAGCTCCAGCCCCTAGGGGTGAGTCACCCTGTTACAGTGACACTTGTGGAGATACGAAAAGGTTTGATTTTAATTTTCAAGGGCCAAAGTGTCAAAATACTTTAAAACAGCCTTCCCTTGAGTCTGGTGATCTCAGTCCCACAGCCAGCAATATTCATACTCACATTAGACATGGAGATAACTGCAGGCAGTTTCGGAGGGGGGGGGGTGTTGTTTTTTTATGCAAAAGATTGCCAGTTGGGATTTGGACACAGGGATGGATTGGATCTGGCATCCGTTATATCCAAGTTCAGTGATTGGGTTTGGATCAGTGGCCATGGATTTGACTTTTTTCTTGTCCACGTCAAAGGAATCGCTAACCCTGGTGAAGCTAATTAGTCAAGCAAGAGACGATTCCATGAAAAGCAGGTCAAGAATGGTTGAAAATCCAGGACTACTCCATGGGAAGCACTGAGCCAAGGCCGTCCAGTAGCGGAACTGAAATGCACAGAAGGGTCCTTGTATTGGCATAATAAATATTAGCCCTGGGGTTTATGATACACTTGTACAATATCTAGCATGCTGGGGCCTTGATCAGGGCTCTATGCTATGATACATAAATGCTGCTAAAAATGTGTTTATTCAGTACATACATGGAATCAGAAGCACACTTTGACAGCAATGCTGGAAAAAGAAAACAATCCGTTTTCCTGTTGATAAAAACTCTGAGAACACCAGAAAGTGCTGCCACCAAGGTGGATGGTGGGTGCTTGAGCTCTGAAGTGGGCATTAGGGAATCCCCAAACATTGTCACCTAAAAGCCACCATCTAACCTCAAGAAACATTGCACCTGACTACCAAAACCCTCAAGATGCCCTCTAGCTCTGCATCCGCTCCGAATCCAAAAGCACTGAAAAAAAAAACCAGAGGAAATCTGCTTTCCCCACTTCTACAAACAAAAGGGTGCCTGAACCTAATGGAATGCAGCTGATGGCTTTACTACAACGGGTGTCCACAGATACTTTTGAAATTAAATCTACAGCTTCCACCTATAGACCACAATGACTGAGATTCAGAGCGCACAACACGCTCTATCGAGATGGATGGGTGGAACAGAACACAGAATACCTGAAGTGGAAGACGACAGTAAAGAGAACAAATGACAGGTTATGAAGAACTGGAATGATATCAAGACTATTAAGACTAAGCTAATTGATCTAGAAAGCCGCTCCCAACAATGTAACATCAGGATTGTGGGTGTCCCTGAAGGATTAGAGAAATGTAATTCCTCTGAATTTGTACTTACTGTTTTGGTTTTTTCACTTATTTAATTCCTCTGTCTGCCCCTCTTGTTACCCTCCCATGCTGGGAATTTCCTTCCCACTCCTGTAGAATATGTACTAGGATGCGACACCTGAATTATATAACTTTTGTGTTTACCTATGCAAGAACTATATGCTGTTCAGGAAAATTTGCAATGTCTCATTTATTCACAAAGCAACTTTATATTTTATCTGGTACATTTTAACAATGATGGCGCCGATAATTAAATGTGTCTCTTGGAATATAAAGTGTTTTAATAACCCTATTAAAAGAAAAAAATACTCAGTGCTTAAAAAAGATTCTGTTGACATTGCCATGCTCCAGGAGACACATCTGACAGAATTTGAAGCTTGTAAACTGAAGAGCAGTTGGGTAGGCCTCTCAATTTCTAGTTGCTTTAATTCTAAAGCAGGGGGCATTGCTATACTAATATATAAAAAGTTGGATATTAATATTCTGACCACGGAGTCTGGTAGTGAGGACGGATTTGCTGTGCTCAAGGCTGAAATTGGCAATTCTATGATCATCTTTGCCAATCTCTATGGACCAAACCAGTATGATCCTAATTTTTTTCATATTTTTTAGGAGTATTAATGACATGGGCGACCATCCTATTATTATAGCTAGAGAGTTTAATGAAAATCTAGACCCTGTCCTTTATAAATATTTTCCATCTTCATATAAAAGCATAAATATTTGTCAGATACTTCATATATATACATGGCTGATTTAGGTTTACAGGATGTGTGGAGACTGGGTAATCCTAAAGCCAGGGACTACAGGTTTTTTTCCCCACAGCTCATTCAACATATTTAAGATTTGGACTATTTCTTAGCATTACAAGACTTGATCAATTCTGTCACCAACTGTGGCATTAGTACTGTTATATCTGACTATGTGCTTATACATATGTCTTTTAGGCCCCCGGGGTATGCACCCCCAACTAAAATGTGGTGATTAAATACCTCTCTGCTGTTTGATGCATCATTTGTAGCAGGAGTTTGAAGTTCTTTTTTTAAAACAAATGCCCCCACTGCTTCATCAGCTGCCACACTTTGGGAAGCCTTTAAAACCTTCATCAGAGGCTGTATCATCTCTTTAAAAAGAAATGGAGAGAACATAGAATTGATATCCTTGCAAAGGAAATTAAGGCCTCGGACATAGACTCTCCTTCTGCCCCCTCCCCAGAGAAACTCAGAACCTTCAGCAATCTAAGATATGAACTCAACAAACTTCTGTTCCAGAGGGATGAGTTTGCTTTATTCTGTTTGAAGCAAAACTATTAGAAATCTGGTGGGAGAGCTGGCAAGCTGTTGACATAGACTTAAACAAAAGGCTAACAGAAATAAGATTGCTGCTATTCACAATAGTAGCAATAAATTATATACAACTCAGTCCAACATTAATAAACAATGTCAACAGTTTTATTCAAAACTATATTTAGCTGAAGAGGGAATCAGTAAAGATGCTCTAGATAACTTGTTTTAGTTGACTGTCTCTGCCACAGATCTTGACTCTCAGAAGGAACTTTCAGATGGCCCTTTAGAAATCACAAACTGACTCAGTCTATAAAAGAAATGAAGGAGCAGATGGGTTCCCAATTGAATTATACAAAATGTTCTCTGAAACTTAATCACCTAGGTTACTGAATATGGTCAATGAGGCCATAACCTGAGAAAGACCTTGGACTAGGTGATAATTACAGAGACTATGTGTAGGGTGGGGGGACATAGAATCATAGGACTGGAAGGGACCTCAAGAGGTCATCTAGTCCAGTCCCTTGCACTCATGGCAGGACTAAGTATTATATAGACCAGAGGTCTCAAACACATGGCAGGGAAAAGGGTAGGAAGAGGTGGGGCAGGGGCGGGGCCTCATGGAAGGGGTGGAGTGAGGGAGGTGTCAGTAAATGCGGCCCTCGGCCCAATGTACTAGTCCTCATGTGGCCCTCGTGGTCATTTGAGTTTGAGACCCCTGATCTAGACCATCCCTGACAGGTGTTTGTCTAACCTGCTCTTAAAAATCTCTAATGATGGAGATTCCACAACCTCCCTAGGCAATTTATTCCAGTGCTTAAGCGCCCTGACAGTTAGGAAGTTTTTCCTAATATCCAACCTAAACCTCCCTTGCTGCAATTTAAGACTATTGCTTCTTGTCCTATCCTCAGAGGTTAAGAAGAACAATTTTTCTCCCTCCTCCTTATAACAACTTTTAATGTACATGAAAACTGTTATCATGTCCCCTCTCAGTCTTCTCTTCTCCTAGGGTGACCAGACGTCCCGATAAAATCGGGACTGTCCCGATTTTTAGGTGTTTGTCCCACGTCCCGACTGATGTTTGGTCGGGAAGCAATTTGTCACGATATTTCGCACTCCTGTTTTTGTTTTGTTCCGCCGGCAGGACTTCGCTTTTTTTTTTCTTCCCTTGCTCTGCCGGCGGGACTCCGGGATTCTGCTTTTTTTTTTTTTTTTTTTTGCTCCACCGGTAGGACCCCCTCTCTCCCTCCCTCCCCCTTCCCCCATGTGTCCCGATATTTTCTTCATCCCATCTGGTCACCCTATCTTCTCCAGACTAAACAAATCCAATTTTTTTCAGTCTTCCCTCATAGGTAATGTTTTCTAGACCTTTAATAATTTTTGTTGTTCTTATCTGGACTTTCTCCAATTTGTCCACATCTTTCCTGAAATGGATACAATACTCCAGTTGTGGCCTAATCAGTCTGGAGTAGAGCGGAAGAATTACTTCTCGTGTCTTGTTTACAACATTCCTGCTAATACATCCCAGAATGATGTTCATTTTTTTTTGCAACACTGTTACACTGTTGACTCATATTTAGCTTGTGATCCACTATGACCCCCAAACCTCTTTCTGCAGTACTCCTTCCTAGGCAGTCATTTCCCATTTTGTATGTGTGCAACTCATTGTTCCTTCCTAAGTGGAGTACTTTGCATTTGTCCTTATTGCATTTCATCCTATGTACTTCAGACCATTTCTCCAGTTTGTCCAGATCATTTTGTATTTTAATCCTATCCTCCAAAGCACTTGCAACCCCTCCCAGCTTGGTATCATCCACAAACTTTGTAAGTGTACTCTCTATGCCATTATCTAAATCACTGATGAAGATATTGAACAGAACCGATCCCTGCGGGACCCCACTCGTTATACCCTTCCAGCATGACTGTGAACCACTGAGAACTACTCTCTGGGAACGGTTTTCCAACCAGTTATGCACCCATCTTATAGTAGCTCCATCTAGGTTGCATTTTCCTAGTTTGTTTATGAGAAGGTCATGTGAGACAGTAGCAAAAACCTTACTAAAGTCAAGCTATCCCATGTCAAGTGCCCCCCGCCCCCAGATTTCTGCTTGGCCTTCCAGGGGAGAGCACCTGACCCCTCGCATACTCAGCACCTGTTCTTTGCAGCCGGGCCTGAGTGGAGAGCGAAGTGGTGGGACCAGCCACTTGTCATGTTGGCCGCTCCAGGTCGCTGCCCTGTGCAGTGCAGCAGCTGCCTGCGAGAGCCCGGCCGGGGAGGCAGCAGTGGCGTCCCGCTCCCCACCCAGGCCCGGCTGCCAGGGACAGGGGTCAAGCGAGCCAGAGTCCCCTATGTCCCCCACTGGCATGTTTCCGGCTGGCTCTGCCTCTGCCCCAGCAGCTGGCCTGGGTAGGGGGGCGGCCTGGCGCCACTGCCACCTCCCCAGCCGGGCTCGCGCAGGCAGCTGCTGCACTGCACAAAGCAGCAACCCAGAGCAGCCAGCTTCCGCTGCATGAGAAGCGGCTCCGTCCCACTCCCCACCTGGGCCCAGCTGCCAGGGAGAGCAGTCGGACATGCCACAGGGGAGGCCCAGCGGAAGAAGGACAGAGCCCTCCTCCCCCGCTGGTAACTCTAGTGGGGTGGGGAGAGCACAGTGGCTCTGAGCTGGGCACAGGGCGGGGGGAGGGGGGGTGTCGATGGGCAGAGGAGACGTGTGGGGCGGTCACATGTCTTCCTCTTTAGATTGTGACACACACCCCCGTATGGGGAGCCACCGATCTTCTATGATTACAGGTCAGTTTCTTTAATCAACTGTGTCACTAAGATTTTAGCTAAAGCTTTTGCTATGCGATTGGACGAAGGTCTCTCACCCGACATACACAGAAATCAGGTAGGCGTCCTTTGTAATAGACATGGCTCCGATAATTTGCATCCACTGATTGTTATTGCCATTTCAAGAGATTCTAAAGAACCCTTAGCTGTCATTTCTCTAAATGCCGAAAAGACCTTTGATCACACAGCCTGGGACTATCTTTTTCATGTGTTAGCAAAATTTGGATTTGGTAAACCATGTATTGCTTGGATTCAACTTTTATACTCCAACTTCCAGGGTAGATCCCAATGGTATTATTTCCACCCCGTTTCCATTGCATAGAGGTACAAGGCAGGGTGCCCTTTTCTCCTCTACTGTTTGATTGAGCTCTAGAACCTTTAGCCATTGCCATCCAAGCAAATCAACATGTTCATTGAGCCAAACAGAGCACAAATTGATGTTTTATGTGGATGATGCTGTTGTATTTGTATCTATGCCCAAGGTCATCATTCCTAACCTTCCAATCACTATTAATAAACCTCTCAGGAGATAAAATTATTTGGGGGTAAATCAGAAATGTTAGGCAATAACAAATATGCCCACAAAGGCCTTTTTTCAAATTGGGACTTTCCATGGCAATCCTCTTATATGAAATATTTAGGAATGCTCATTCCCAAAAAATATTCAGGACATCCCTGGTATAAATATAGAACCATTATTGCCCCAGTGGCTAACCATCTGGGGAGATGGATTTGTTAATCCTCAGTTTGTGGGGTAAAATCAATACACTGAACATGAATGTTCTTCCCAGCATTTTGTATGGCCTGAGGGGTCTCCCTATTTCTATGCCTCAAACTTATTTTGAGAAATTCAATAATATTTTCAGAGCATTTCTTTGGGGCTCGGGTAAGAAACCTTGCCTGACTCTGAAAATATTACTGTTCCCCCCANGTTCTGCTCCCATCCACTCTTCTATGTAGAGGTGGCCCTATGGAGCAATCCTATCCTTAAACTTGGTAGCAAAACCTTGATGTGGAGGGATTGGATGGACAGTGGAATTATGACTGTGCCACAGCTAATTGACAACGATACATTTAAACCATTTGTAGATCTTCAGCAACAATTTAGCTTACCCTGCTCCAGAGCATGGAAATATCTCCAGTGAAAGCTCTTGCTTATGAATGTATTTGGACTGGCTGCATCGGGAGCTTCAGAACCTCCAGAACTTTTATTAGTTTGGAGGAAATGTCCTGGATTTACTCAGCCAATGGTATCCTTTTTACGATTTTATGGCCTAAAAAACTCTGCTAAAGACTAACAATTTAAGAGTTGCTTGGAGTGGAGATACACAGCGCTCTCTGACCCAATGCAAGACAATTGTAGCTAATGTTTAAAAAGCAACTATAGACCGGAGACTATGGTTTAATCACCAAAAGACACATTTTTGAATATACAAATTAATTCTTGCAAGATCTAAATTTAAAAGGCTTCTAGATTTTAGTTAAATGGAGCTGTTGGCCTTTATGCTGTTGGTTTCTTTGGAGACAACCTCCGTTTTATGGCTACAGTTCCCACAACCCAGCAACAACTAATAAAAAAAAATACTGTATTGTTCTTGGCCTGTATTGTCTCAGGGCTTTAATTCCTTCTGTTATGTATGTGCTACTGCTAAGNCATCTGGGGAGATGGATTTGTTAATCCTCAGTTTGTGGGGTAAAATCAATACACTGAACATGAATGTTCTTCCCAGCATTTTGTATGGCCTGAGGGGTCTCCCTATTTCTATGCCTCAAACTTATTTTGAGAAATTCAATAATATTTTCAGAGCATTTCTTTGGGGCTCGGGTAAGAAACCTTGCCTGACTCTGAAAATATTACTGTTCCCCCCATCACTGGGAGGATTTCATTTTCCCAGATTGGAAAATTATCCTATCTCCTTTCTGTTAAGCCAACCATCTTTGTGGCTGTTAGATATGACCTTTCTTCACGAACAAGGTCAGCTCCCAGACTGCTGCACTGGGCAGCACATTATGAGGAGAAGGTGACCAGCCCTCTGTGAAGAAAGAAGTGGTTCGGGACTATTTAGAAAAACTGGNCCAAGCATGAGTGTCCTCAACGCAATCGCATAGTTCAATAATTTTGTAAGTGCCACACAAATGTGTCTCGTGCTGTTCTGCCATGGGCAGGGCCGGCGCTCCCATTAGGTGACCTAGGCGGTCGCCTAGGGCGCTGCTATTTTGGGGCCCGTAGAAATTTGGGGGCGGGACCTTCCGCCGCCGCTGTTGGGGGCGGGATTTCGGGGGCGGGACCTTCCGCCGCCTAGGGCGCCGGCAAAGCTGGCACCACTACTGGCCATGGGCTGCTCCCACCCACCTGCGTTCATAGAATCTCTTTGGCAGTGGTCACAGAGCACAGAGTGTGCATTAATGTTATTACAGAACTATCTTTCGTTGTGTTTATTGGCACACAGTAAGTTGCCTGAGTTTCCTTGGGGACCATACAACACAGAATAATTGTTCTTTGTTATTGTTTTTTTTAACCCCAGCAGCCTCCACAAAATGTATCTAGTAGCCATCAAGTGGCTACAAAGGGTGAATACAGGATAGAAGATTAGCACATGTAGATGGGTATGGGGCAGAGGGATGGGACTGTCTTCCTCAACCCCCCTCTTCCCTTGCCCCTTGCTGCCTCAGGGCATCTCTCTTCCCTGACCCAGACACAGCACCTCCCCAACCCCCCTCCTCCCCTGCCTCCTGCAGCCCAGTTTTCCCAGATCCCTGGGCTTTTGATCCTAGAAACCCAGGCTCTCCAGTACCCAGCCAGGCTACCAGAGGCAGGCAGGAGAGGGGGTCAGGGAAATGCTGTGCCTGGGTCTGGGACAGAGAGTTGGTCTTAGGGCAACCAGCAGCTTGGCTTCGGGGTAACTTCCCTTTGCCTCACATTAGAAATTTACAGCCAGCCACAAAAGGAAGTGGTCAGCGGTCTTATGGACCCCTCATCACTTCCCACTGTCTTCCCCCTGCACAAACTCCCCTTTGTACCCCTCCTCTTTCTCCCTCCTGGCATCCGTAGGGGGCGTGGAATTTAATGGAGGTGTGTGCGCACAGCTCTTTACCCCATGGAACGCTGAGGGATTTTAGTTGAGACTGATTGAATTCATTCCTCTCCCTCTGCGCCCCCCCCCCCCCCATTTAATGTATACAAATGTAAACCCTCAAAATTTCCCATCTTGAGGATTTTTTTATAATGGGGAAACAATGTCTTTTTCAAACAACAGTTTCTTGGAAACAGAGCTCTGTTTACTTCAAATTCCCCCCCCTCCAATCAACCCCATACCGACCCTAACTGTGCCGAATTAAAACTGAAATGATGACAAATTCACTCAGTTACAGCTTTCAAAAAGCATCCTTAACTATAGGCATCACTTCACCTATAACAACCAGAGTCCTGGGCTGGGTGTTCAAGTGAACAGTGGGGGGTAATTAACCCTCGGAAAAAATGACCAAGGGATGTGGTAAGTTCTCCATTACTTGGGGTTCCTTAGATCAAGACTGGATGTCTTTCTGTAAGATGCGCTCTTGTTCAGCTGCAAGAGGTTGGGCAAGGGCAGTAACCACTGAGTGACATCTATGGGCTGTGTTATGTAGGAGATTAGACTACATGGTCATAAATGGTGCTTTCTGGCCTTAAAAACTAGACATTCTCCCTGAGTGAAATTCACCCCTGTACAGAGAGTCCTCATCAAGCCCATACATCATTTAAGATCTTCCTAAGCACCATTTTAAGGGTTTACATGGTCCATAAGCCCTGAGCAGGAGTGAATTTCACATCTTGAGAATGATTTCACCTCGGTCTAGTTACTAGGTATAAATGCCTATGTTACAAAAAAGAAAAACCACACCTCTGCCAAGTACATTGGCCAAACTGGACAGTCTCTATGCAAAAGAATAAATGGACACAAATCAGACATCAAGAATTGTAATATTCAAAAACCAGTAGGAGAGCACTTCAATCTCCCTGGACACTCAATAACAGACTTAAAAGTGGCCATTCTTCAACAAAAAAACTTCAAAAACAGACTTCAATGAGAAACTGCAGAACTGGAATTAATTTGCAAACTGGACACCATCAAATTAGGCCTGAATAAAGACTGGGAGTGGATGGGTCACTACAAAAAGTAATTTTCCCTCTGCTGATACTCACCCCTTCTTGTCAACTGTTGGAAATGGGCGACGGCCACCTTGATTGCATTGGCCTCGTTAGCACTAGAAAAGTAATTTTCCCTCTGTTGATATTCACCCCTTCTTGTCAACTGTTGAGAATAGGCCACTTCCACCTTAATTGAATTGGCCTCATTAGCACTGACCCCTCCCCCCTCCCCCCACCACTTGGTAAGGCAACTCTTATCTTTTCATGTGCTGTAATATATATACTTACTATATTTTTCACTCCATGCCTCTGATGAAGTGGGTTTTAGCCCACAAAAGCTTATGCCCAAATAAATGTGTTAGTCTCTAAGGTGCCACAAGGACTCCTCGTTGTTTTTGCTGATACAGACTAACACGGCTACCACTCTGAAACCTGTCACCATTGACATTAGTTAGCATCCTTGCTATAGTCACAGTGGAGAAGTAAAGGGCTAAGTGAGACATTGTGTTGAGCTATCTTCTTGTCCCTGGATGTGGTTGTCTTCTGATCAAAGCTGAAGCAAATTGGCAAGGGAATGTAGGGAAAGCCATAGAGCTGTTTCTGATGCTGTCCCTGTGAAGAAATAGAGAACTTGTGTCTGCAGGGCCATCAGTCCATCACCTCTCATCAGCACGACATCCGCTTACACCAAATGTAAGGGAAAGGAATAAGGTTCGGTTGCATTACAGCAGTAGATGCAATAGCGAAAGTTCACAGTGCGGTTACAGACTAGCTAGAATTCTCAGTACATCCTTAAAGGAAGTGCTCAGAAATCTAGTCTGTGTGGCTAGTTCATCATTTGGAAGGAGATGATGTAAAAATACTTTTATTAAAACATAAAAATCCGTATATACTCTCCTCTCCAGACACCCAGACAGAGAGACAAATTAACATGTCCCTGCATTATTAGCCTTTGCAATGCAGGTTTGGCACGCCTCCATCATTCCGAGATTCCATTTGCATTTATCTGTAATGACCCAGATTGCGTCAGTCTTACAGTGGACAATGCAACAGCTCTCCGAAAAGTCAAACCATTATTAAATCAATGCATCACTTCCCACCTAGGCCATTCCAAAGGCCTTGCAAAAGTAATCTTGCCATTTCAAAAGCGCAGTGTAACTCTCCCATTGAAAACGTTCTGATGCGTTCAGAATTTGTTTTCCCGGTTAAAAAAAAACAACACATTTGGACGTGAGCCAACAAGAATGAATCATTGCAGCAGAAACAACAGCTGCAGCGCTGTGGCACTCATGCTCAGATACTATGGTGAGGGACACAGGATGTTATTATTTATTATTACTTATCTGTATGGCAGTGGTGACCTGTGGCCCCAATCTGTACCAGGGCTCCATGTTGCTAGGTCCTGTAAACGCATACAGAAAGACGTGCTCTCTGTCCTGAGGCGTTTGTAATAGAATCTAAGATAAGACAGTGACGTAGCTACAGTGGTGTTATTACCTCAACCGTGGCCTATGGCAACGTGGCTTTAGCTCCGACTGGCCTAGAAGGTCACTCAGAAATTACCAGCAGCAGCAGCTCGTCTGCAAGGTGCAGCGTAAAAACGAGAGCCCATCACACCGGTGATTTGCATTCCGCAGCACCGACCAATCCACTTTCAGGCCTGGCCCTTGTTTATAGAATTGTAAATGAGGTAGGAGTCGATGACCTCAGTGATTGCCTCCCAGCTCTGCAGCTCTGCTCAGTGGGGACGTGACAGCCTGGATTCACGCTTAAGGGGGCAGGTCAGTCTCAAATGGGAGGGGGGCTATGAAATGCATTCTCGCTCTCATGCGTTCACTGATGTCCTATCTGATCACAGTGATACTGTGCAATGTGGAATCAATGGGGCTACGTGCAGATGCAGGGGACTGACTGTACGTGTCTCACTACAAATGCGGCCCCTCATTTAATGAGCTACCAATGACATTTTTTTGAAAAGAATGTTTAAGAAGCTAGGGGCCTAATCCTGCACCATTTAAGTCAATGGGGATTTTACCAGTAACTTCTGTGGGAGCTGGATCGAGTCCTAAATTGAGAAAGGAATTTATGGATAGACTCAAAAATCACCTGACAAAATCACTGTCTCCTTCACTTAGCCCATCCTGGACTGGAGTCGATCATATCTAAACGCTGCAGGGCTTTGTGGTCGCCTTCATTGCCATTGGTGGAAAAGCAGAGCCTTGAACTCACATCTGGATGAGTTTTCACGTGGAAATGTTTTTGTACAGTTTACAGCTGCCTGGACAGCCTGATGCTGAGTGCTCTGAAGTCACTGGCAATGCTCCCAGTGCTCAGCGGTGCTGGAACACTTTTACTAGTGGGGGTGCTGAAAGACAGCCTCCTTATCCCTGTCCGCACCCACCCTAGAGCTGGGGCCCGGAGCGAGGCCATGTCTCCGGGAGGGGGGGGGGCCCGGACAGGAATAACGGGGCCGAGGCTGGGCCACAGCTGGGGGCAGGCGCAGGGCCAGAAGCAGAACCCTGCGTAAAACCCGCAGCACCCCCCGCACCCATAGTTCCCGTACATGTCAGTGGTGCAGGAGAGGGCTCAATTCTGCAAACATGCAATGTGAGTAAGCTTCCTCATGCAAGCCCTCCTGCTGGCTTCCAGGAGACTGCTGGCATGAGGGAGTGTTACCCCTTTGCAACGGTGTTTCCAAGACTCAGCCTACATTCTGATTCTAGTCTAGAGCCAAATTCTGCTCACCTCTAATCGCATGAATAATAGTCCTTACTCACCTGAGTCAGGGGACAGGGATTTTGCCCTTGCGAGTTAGAATGGTTCAGTAGTTAGGGCACATGCCTGCAACTTGGGAGATCTGAGTTCAGCTCCTTGCTCTGCCACAGACTTCCTGTGTTGCCTTTGGCAAGTCACTTAGCCTCTCTGTGCCGCAGTTCCCCTTCTGTAAAATAGAGAAAAATAGCACTGCTCTGCCACAGCAGGATAAACACATTAAAAACTGTGAGGTGCTCAGATACTGTCGTAATGAGGGTGCACATAAATTCCTTAAATAGCATCTTAAACAGACTTGTTTGCCAAATCATTCTTGGTCTATGGCTCCCTGGCAAAAGCAGTTCAATGGAATTGTTCCATTTTCTAAATTTGAGCTGCTCTGAATGTCCTGCTAGCGTTTGGTTTGGTTTTATGTTTTTCCTCCTTGGTTGCATAAGTACTGTTCTTGAAATCAGGCTTCACATACGAATTTTTGTGTTGACGATTACAAATTCAAAACTAGATCTGGCCAAAGTTTTTCCAGCAGGAAAGTCAATGGTCATAAATTTACCTTTTATTCTAAACCAAAGCTTTTCACAAACAAACAAGTCAATATAATGAACATTTTCCATTGCTTGCAAAAATGTCTGTGATTTTCTTAGGGATATTTTAATAAAAATTGTGAACACAATGAAAAATGGGTCCATTTCAAACCAGTGAACAGAAAACAACTTTGAAATTTTTGTGAAACCATCTTCCTGTTTTTCAAACAATTCTATTCCAAACTTACTCTCCAGGGGAAATTCAGACCCATGCAGAAAACCAGCCAAGGCCTACATACCATTTATATCTTAAATAGGACTTAAATAGTACATAGATCTAGCCTTGGCCCTCTATACAGGTGTGAATGCCACCCTCATTTAATACATATTTGCTTAATATTAGCTAGTGTAGAAAACATTGTTGCTCATAAACTTGTGGAAAATCATTGTCGGTAAAATTTGCAGATGACACACATTTTGGTGGTGTGGTAAATAACGATGGGGACAGGTCAGTCATACAGACTGATCTGGTTCACATGGAATGGTGGGTTTACTTGAATGATATGCATTTTAATGCAGTCAAATGCAAGGTGATACAAATAGGAACAGAGAATGTAGGTCACACTTACAATATGCAGGGCTGTGTGCTGGAAGGCAGTGACTCTGAAAAAGGACTTTGGGGTAACAGTAGCTAGCCAGTGGAACATAATCTCCCAGCACAAAGCTATAGCTAAGAAGGCAAGCAAATATCAAGTAAGAGTAAGGAACTGGTGGATGTAGCCATAAGCTGGAAAGCATATGGTCACGTCCTCACACATTTCAAACCAGTCATATTGAAATAAGGCAATCTGGGACTGTTAGGAAGGTGATCTGAACTATCACCTCCAGATAAAGGGAAGAGCCTAGTAGATGTAAAAGGAAATTTAGTTTGATAGTTTTCTGTTTGGTAAGAACTCACTTATCAATAGACATAGTTGGAAAACCCTTATGTCTTTATAGTTGTAGTTGTGAAATCCTCACTTCTGTATTGTTTTGTCATTATAGTTCCCACGTTGCTATTGTTTATTTGCATGGTCTCTGTCTGGTTCTGTGATTGTTTCTGTCTGCTGTATAATTTTGCTGGGTGTAAACTAATTAAGGTGGTGGGATATAATTGGTTAGCTAATCATGTTACAATATGTTAGGCTCGGTTAGGTAAATTTCAGTAAAATGATTGGCTAAGGTATAGCTGAGAATATTACTATATAAATTAGGGGCAAACAGGAAGTAAGTTGGGATTCAAAAATAAGGAAAAAGGAACTTGGATTTAAGCTTGCTGGAAGTTCACCCCAACAAACATCAAATTATTTGCACCTTCGGACTTCGGGTATTGTTGCTCTCTGTTCACGCGACAAGGCCCAGGGAAGTGGGAGGGTGAAGGAATAAGCTCTCTAACAACTGGTATTAACGTTGTATATCTCATTAGTGAGACTATTACTGGAGTACTGTGTTGACTTTAAAAAAGAAGTTGGAAAGTGTTCAGAAAAGAGCTGCAAAACTGATTCAAATTCTGAAAAACATGCCTGTAGTGAGAGACTAACAAAGCGCAATCTATTTAGTTTATGCAGGAGAAAGCTAAAAGGTGACTTGATCAGTTTACAAGTACAAGGGGTTTCTGATAGTAATCAGCTCTTCGATCTATTAGAAAGAGGAAGAATGAGATCCAATGGCTGGAAGCTGAAGCTAAACAAATTCGGTCAAGAAGTAAGGTGCAGATTTTTATCAGTGAGGTCCTTAGCCAAGTCTGGATGCCTTTCTAAAAACTATGCTCTAACTCAACTCAGCAATTATGGCCGTGATGCAGGAATCACTGGATAAGGTTCGTGGCCTGTGTTATGTAAGGGGTCCCATAGATGACCATAGTGGTCCCTTCAAACCTTATCTATGGATTTCACCTAGGGAGGTGGTGGAATCTCCATTCTTAGAGGTTTTTAAGGCCTGGCTTCACAAACCCCTGGCTGGGATGATTTAGTTGGAGTGGTCCCACTTTGAGCAGTGGGTTGGACTAGATGACCTCCTAAGGTCTCTTCCAACCCTAATCTTCTATGATTCTATGGTTCTGAATATTTATGGGAATGAACTGAGATCAGACAAAACAGTAGTCACCCATTTTTGGTGGTTAAATCATCAGATTTCCTTCCAGTTCTAGAGGAAGTGATCTTTTTGTATAGTCTGTAAAGTGCTTTGGTGTGAAGAAGGCAGTAGTAAATTTCATGAGACATGATGACGATGATTATTTGATGATAGCGGTTAACAAGCCATGCTCTTTATACAGTAAAAAATTGCTTGCCCTTTTCTGACAAAAGGTCTGTATTAAACACATTGTCAAGCACATCAAAACGCCTTTCTGAGTCACAGTCACTCTGTGAAAGAAACAGAAGTTACGGAGTTTCTAAAGAAGTGGCAAGAGTCCACTACTCACATGCTTTAAAGCAGCACTAGACCAGCGCAGATAATGGGCCTTATTCTCCATTGTCTTGCACTTCATTCTCCACCATCACTCACATTTGTGCCAATTGAATGCAAAGCTGAAATGGCCGTGGGTCACACTCCTTTCCCCTCCAAGGCACTGGAGACTATAATAGAGAAAACAATCTTGCACTGACCAAGGGAGATGGATTATTAGATCACTTAACAGGTGGTTTGCATCTCAAATGGACATGGTTCTATTAATACATTATATAATGGCTCTTTCCTCCCTTTGGCCTTTGATTTCATGGAAGGGCGTCTAGAACTCAGTAGCCTGCTCCCTCCTAAGGATGCTGGAAGCGAAATTCCCAGGGACCACTGTCCTGGATCTCTAGATCAGCCTTTCTCTTGGTCAAAATTTCGATGGGAAAAAGCCATGCAGAACAAACTCCCATTGACCGTCACCCGCTGGCTCTTTTTGGAAATGGCCAGATGTGGCCTAAGGAGTCTAAATTAGGCCAGGCTAATGCACAAAATTGCACTGGAAAATGATTAAAGTTACACCATCTTTGACTTCTTTACAATTCACATAGACTATGAGACCAAATTCATCCCCGGTGTGACTCCATTCACATCACCGGACTCACACGACGAATTGGGCTCACAGCCTATTTGTAGATTCCTCTGTACCTGATATCTACTTTGCAATAATTTACACCCTGGCCCCTGGCAAGGAGTACACCTTTTTCAGACTGAAAACCAAAATCAAACCCAGCCCAAGCAGTCATGTATGTACGCTGCGGAACACCCCGCAGCCTTGGGCTAGTTTAATTATGCCAAACGTCTGAGATGTAATCAGCTTATTGTCACTATAGAGAGCACAGAGCATATTGAACCCTCTGCTTCTGACTAATCAATACCTCTGCCAGCGAAAGGTGTCACAGCTGAATAATAATGTCATGGAAAATAACCTTTTAAATTTAATCCCAGTGCTTTCTGCTTTAATAGTGATCATTATATGTCACTTGTCCCATAAACTTCCTCCAACTTACATATATGTATCATTGACATATCTGGGGACTAGAGTTTGCTCTGAGTTCCAAACTATCCAAAGAGTTTTGGAAGGGGGTGTGTTTATGAAATGAGTCACATCCATATATCCTAACAATCATAGAATCATAGAAT